>VUQK01019296.1:0-14090 GCA_015106715.1 Bujurquina vittata | reverse complement strand
AACAAAATATATATATATATATATATATATATATCTTAGAAGTAGGAGTTACAGGAATTGTACCTGAAAGAATTTGTCATAAGAATTAGCATAAAATGATTCTGAAACCATTGTGACACTGCTCACAAAAGCACATGTTCTCTAATTCCAGCTTCTTAATTCAGAGGATTTACTTCTTCCCCCAGCCTTCTGTTAGTAAATTTTTCCACCTTATTCAGAATTCAAGAAGCTTTTATCCAAGAGAATACCTTATATTAAGAATAACTAGTTGTAGCCCTACTAGAATTAGTGTGCTTAGATAAGACCTCATCAGTTTTCCTGATGATAGTTGACAGAAAGCTGATCTGTGGCAGTGGTTAAGAAAGAAAATCCAAACACTGGCTTGTTGTAAACTGAATATCATCTTTTGTGAACTGTTTGTCAAACAAAAGAAGAAATTTAAGGACATCACCTTCAGCTGTGGAAAACTAGACCACTCTTTTTCTTCATGTGTTGCGTGAAACTGGGGCTTTTAAATGGGGAAAAATGATGGAAAACCATAAACGTGTATGTCTCTCAGTTTGTTTCTACACTGCAGCATGTGAGGGGGAGGAGCCTAGCGCTTACGCGCGTCTTTCTCTCTCTCTCTCACTTCCCGGTTCCTGGCCTCAAAAGTACCACCCCCTCAGCTCACCCGTTATGACACCATCCAATGAGCTCACAGCTCGCCTCGTGTCCGGTTGCTGCAACCAATCAGAGCGTAAGACTAACCAACAGCCGTGCCAAGTCAGGTTATTTTTTTTGTTATCTACCAGACTTAATGATGTCTTTGGAATTGAGTGATAAATAATATCAAGCAAAAACAAAACTGAGTGATAGTTCCGTGTCACCTGATCAGACAAACGCTGCTGACAGTGGTGGTGATAAATGGGATGTGACGCTGCCATGCGTTGTTTACCTGGTTTGCTACTTATTGTGGTAAATTCAGCTCACATAGGTGATTTCCTGACTGTAAACGCCCGTTTATATACATATGGTTCAACGCATGCCTTTTTTCCCTCCAACTATCGCTTTTTCTTTATATGGAGAGGCTGCTGTGCTGTAACCCCTCCCCTCTCTGCATTCCTTTGTCCCCAAATTAGCTGCAAACTCCTGATAACCTGGGTAAAAATGCACCGCGCATCTATTTATAAAGCACCAATTAACGTTTATATTGTCCACTCACCGGCTCCTGTGCCGCAGCAAGGTGGGATCCACCATGCGGACGAAAACAAAGTTGTCATCACCTCCTCGGGAAAGAGGGTAACATTTCTTTGTATCTGCAGCAAGTTGAGCACTAGAGCCAGGAACACTCCGACCGTGAAGAGCACGAGTCCCCGGCGGATCAGGTTGGCGGTCCGGACGTCCTGCAGGGAGATGTAAGCAGTGCTGAGCACCGAGGTGATGATTGACATCATTTCTTCGGCTCTGGATGCCAACCAGTTCGCGCCAGATGATGGGTGTTTAGTTTCGGTTTTTGAAGAAGAGGAGCAGCTCCAACAATGCTCCTCTAGTCTGGGCATTTGGCACTTTGAAGCTGGGGAAGGAAACACGACAGTCACGCATGTTTGCAACAAACAGATGCATACAGCTCACAAGTTACATTGTTTCAAGTTGAAAGACAAATAAAGTAACTGTCTCGTCGTTAAATGAAAGTAAGAAAACGTAACGAGTCTCGCTGCTTACTCTGATCTCCAGACGTCCTCAGAGTCTGCTTCAAACAGAAACCTCCTCTCCTGTTCATTCGCGATTCGGCAAACAGATTAAGCCAGGATCCCCTTCCTCGTTTTCCTGCTCTTTACAACAAGGACTGCAGTCACGTTGTTTGTTCACATCATCGTCAGCAAACACACACACAGAGAGAAAGAAACACACAGTACTGCTCCATTCCAACGCACAGACCTCATACCATCGACGAGAGCTTCCTCTGCAGAAAACAATCACAGCTGTGTCGGGTGAGAATCGGCAGCCAATCAGAGCGCGGCGGCTGATATGACGTGAAGCCACCCCACCGCCCCCCTTGTCCGGGGCGGTCACACAAACAAGGAGGCTGGGGAAGAGAAGTGAAAGTGGAAACGCCAAGCACCGGTATTTTAATGGGTAAAAAAAGAAGAAGCATGCACGCTCACTATAAGGAGCATTTATTAAAGCGTAAGGGTATCAAAATTAGATATTATAAAAGAAAACCGAGATACAGCCTCGTGGCTTAAAAAGTTGCGATAAAAGTAGCAATAATGTCTTAATAACTGCAATTTGTATCCACCACTAGACTATTATTTATTTTTAAAAGGTAAATATGTGTTTACCAGGCAGGATCTCAAACTTGAGCTCTCTTAGATGCTGAATTTTCCACTGGTTCTAAAAACGCAGCTTTTTTTTCTTTTGCAACTATACCACAAACTCGCAAATCATTTGACACCGATGGGAAAAAGGGGGTCAGTGGTACGATTCTTTTTTGCTGTTTTTAAAAAAGCTGTTACATTTGGGTCACCTTAGTGGAGGTGTGGCTTGGAAGGAGGCTTGGGGAGGCGTGTAGGGCCAGCGCACGTCGGTCAGAGATAATGTGTGTCCTGAAAGGTTCAATACCCCGATGACATATAGAGTTTCAGGGTCCGTCTGACAACAACATGAAAACGTGTTTTGCAAGAATGTGTGTGACCCACTCGGCCAGTAACAAACACCCTGGATACACACTGGATACGTGCAGCAGAGCACATACATCTACACGTGTGGTTCCGAGCCTGAGAACAACCACACCTTAAGTGTAGATGAAAATCCCTGCTTCTCGTTTGTTGTATTTCCAAATCTAGATTAATCAAGCGTTTTCAAGTCCCAAAATGAGTCAAATTTACTTAATATCAGCTTCTGGTACTTAGAAAGCAATAACATGGATGAATCATTTTTTTATGCAAACAGACTTGGAAAAACTGAGTGATTCCTCATGACCTACAGCAAATTTAGCCCAGTCCCATAGCATTTCAATTAAGTTTAATTAAAAATGTGTTTGGTGTAATTAACAGTTGTTGTTGGTATTTCGGGGTGTTGTATAATATTTCTTGGCAATTATGTGTCATTAAAAGGCAAACAAAAAAAAACAAAAACGAGTTCTGCATCAAGTAAGGGTGTAATGTGGGACTTTTATTTATTTGCTGGTTTTCACCCAATGTTCAGCTTCACAGCTTTAACCCAGCTGCTGAATTTATCTTTTCTTGGTTATTGCTGATTTGATGCGCTTTGTGGAGGAAAATAATGTCCTATTTATTTGGAGCATTTGTGGAAATAACTGTATTTATAATAGACAGAGAAACTATGGGCATAAAAGTGACTTTTTAGCTTTGTTAGGGGTTTAGCTCTTGGGGTTGGTCGGCTCACCTCTTTGGCTGCATGGTCATGAAATTTGGTCAAGACATTGAATATCTCCAAAGATTAAGTGATAATGACTTTTGTGGTAGCACCAGCAGCACTTATCAACTTTTGCTTGATGGATTGGCATAATATTTGTGCATATATTGGTTCTGGGCAGCATGGTGGAACAGTGGTTAGCTCTGTTGCCTCACAGCAAGCAGGTCCTGGGGTTGAATCCACCACTGAGCCCTTTCTGTGTGGTGTCTGCAGGGATTTTCTCCGGGTATTCCAGTTTCCTCCAAAGACATGTAGTTGGTTAGGTTGATTGGTGATTTAAAATTGTCCCTAGGCTTTTAATATTAATCGTCTTATAAGCACAGTATGTGAACACGTTGATGTGGTAGATCCAACATAGAAGTGTGGTGGTGGGAGGGACTTTTTTGTGTGTTTTTGTTGTTGTTTTATTTTTATTAAAAAATAATCAAAAAAATTAATTGTTGCTAGGCGTGAATGTAAGCGTAAATGGTTGCCTGTCTCTCTGTGTTAGCCCTGCAACAGACTGGCGACCTGTCCAGGGTGTACCCTGCCTCTTGCCCTATGAGAGGGACAGGCTACCAATACTAAAGTTTGCTTAAGAACTGTCCAATGTATTATCAAAATCTGGAAGGATAGCTGTGAACCATCATCTTTGAGGAAGAAACGTTGTTGGAAAAAATCCTGAATGATCGGAAATCATTTAAACATCTGGTGAAATCAAAATGTAAAAAATCAACAGTGGATCTCACAGCTGTGTTTACTAGGGAAAATAAGAGCAAGTCCACACACATAATGTGATTAGATTGGAAGGGATTGGGACTAAACAGCTGTGTAGCCTTAAGAAATCCACTGATCAGTGAGGCTAATTGGTGGGAAAAAAAGGCTTGAAATTTCTGGGGAGCATAAAAATTGGACTCTGGAGCAATGGAAAAAAGGTCTGAGGTTTGGTTAGTCTAGATAATAATAGTAATAATAATAATAATACATTTTATTTGTGGGCATCTTTCAAGACACTCCTTGTACCAGAATGATGGGTACATCTGGGTAAGAGAGGCAGATTCAGTGATGCATCTACCATACAAGCCTATGTGGGCAGTATTGTGATCTGGAGTTGCTTCAGTTGGTCAAGTCTGGGTTCGGCAACATTATGTGCTCACAAAACGAGGTCAGCTGATTACCTGAATATATGGAATGACCAGGTTTTCCTCATCAATGGATTTTTTTCTTCCCTGATATCAGGGGAATGTTCCAAGATGATAATTCAAGAATTCATTGGGCTCAAACAGTGAAGAGTGGTTCTGGGAGAAAGATGCATCATTTTCATGCATGGATTGGTCACCACAGAGTCCAGACCCTAAACTCAGAATCTTCGGGATGTGCTGGAGATGACTTTACACAGCAGTTTGATTCTCTCATCATCAATTCAAGAGTCTGGTGAAAACGTAATGCATCAAAATAAGTCGATTGATTTAAAAGTCTGCTCTGAGTTTTACAGGGACCCAATAACGAGACTATCTTTTTTGTAGTTTCTGTCATAACTCCTGCTGCAATATTTTGGATTCTAATGAACCCAGTATGTCAGATTCCCATTTGTTTTGGTTTTTTTTTGGTTTTTTTTGTGATTTGTCTAGTTGTGAACTAGATGGATTTCCACGAATATGCAGTCATTCATGTGCCCATCAGGATAAATTATGCAAACCCTCATGGTACCCTCATGCTAAACAGGCTAACTGTCTAAGCACAGCCTCTGCAGTGATGAGTATGATTGCACTGTTAGTCTCATTCCACCTGAAGTGATGCAAAATATAGTGAAGGAGAATTTTCGTGCTCCCACCATGTCATCACAGAATTAAAAAAAAAAATAAAGCAGCCGTTTCATTCCCACTAGAGCAGCTTGAGAATGAGTCTTTAAATAATGCTATTAACTATGTATAGATGTTAAAGTCCAGACTGCACATTCAAAGTGATTGACTTTAAATTGCTTTCACTGAATAGAAAAAGAAAAAAAAAACACTTCTAAAATGGGTCTGATAACCAAATGGGTAAATATATATGTCACAGCTGCACTCTACGGCAACTGATTTATAGTTTTTTAGCAAAAAAGTCAAGCATGAAAGTATATTGAGGGCTGAAAGGTTTGTCTCCCTGGTTTCATTACTGGGTGTTTAGGCTGGTGTTGATACATGCAGAAGGCTTGGACAAATACTGCATGTCATATAGGATAAGAAGAAGCGTCAAAGAAGCCTTTTTTTTTTCTTTTTTCTTTGCCACTCATTTCACAGCTTTCTTAGAAGACACTTAGACATCATTTCACAGATCCTCACTCTTTTCTCTTCACAAACACACTTTTGCAGTCCTAAAATGACATTTAGGGACTTTCACTTTGCTGCTGTCCGTAGATAATGCCATCAGTCATATTTACTGCATCCTAAATTCAGTGCTCCATGTGGTTAATGCAGATAAATCGCCTGAGCGAGGGGGAGGGGGGTCAAAAAGAGAAGGGTGCACCTACAGGGAGCTCCCCAAGGCCCCAAACTAACACACCACCACAGTAATCCAACAATAGTATTCTTCTCTCTGCCTCAGGACAAAAGGTTGTCTCGGGGAAAGAGTATGTGTGTATTCCCCAAATGAATAACTTTCTTTCTGTGTAATTCTTCGCTATCCAGGTGCCTGAGGATAAAAGCCTACAGCAGTGAGTGTGTGGGGGTGTCAGTGTGTAAATCCGCACCTTTGATTGAGCGTGTATGTGTTACATATGTGTTCATCTACTAGAAAAAAAAAGTGTAGCGTTGGATACATGTGACCTGGGATAATTTAGCCATGAGAAAACATGAAATATCTTAATGAAAAAGGGAAGCTAATTTTTAAATGACTCTAAAATGAGTAACAGAGAGATGCTGTGGGATTTTTGATTGCGTCTCATGTTTTTCCTGACAGTAACATGTGCATTAATTTGAAGGCTGGAATCACAAGTTCTGTGTTAGCTAATGCAGGGCCATAATAACCGTGAAAATGACTCGGCATATAGCAGATAGCTCCTAGCAACCAACAGATCTGGCGCTGGTGTAGAGGAGGTCTCTGCTGCATCAGAAGATAAAGCAGGATGCCACGACACTTCAAATGAATAGCAGATCAAGCGTGTCATAGATTATGCCGTTAGACTGGGAGGGATTTTATTATAGCTAAAGGAGAGGGCTGCTGGAACAGCTTGCAAATTGATCTATCAAACTCAAGCTTGACAATTTTTACCCCAATCCTGTGTGAAATTATGAAAGGAAACATCATAATCCACCCTCTCAAATAGCGGATTAAGACAGAAACATTTTCAGCTCCATCCCATTCACTCCTGTTTGCTCAGGTGTCAAAAATCATTGCATTTCTTAAGTGCTAAGGTATAACCTTCACAACACTTTTCGAGTAATTAATAAATGAATAATGTTTTCAGTAAGTCAACTGTAGCGCCCATTCATTTTTTTGCTGGAAGATTAAGCCACACTTTCTGTAGCAATTCTCCAACTCTACCTTCTTTTTTCTTCACTAACACTGCTTCACTGTGTTGTGAATACTTGTTTGGATACCCTTCACCTTTCAGTGGCGAACCCTCTCTCCGTGCCACGGAAGATGAAAGGGGATTCTGGGTTATAGACTGTATAAACCGGCTTAAAAGGTTGCCATAAAGGCCCTGACTCTACAGCCTGAGGGTGTGGCCAGGATTCTAACTCACCCCTTTGTTCTTTAGTGCTCAGCTCTGAAATTGTTTCAGAGCAGCTCATAGCCAGATCCTACACACTTTCCGCTACACTGTCCTTATTTTCTGTGAGTATTATAGCAAAACAGAAAGAATATGTTGGGCTTACAAACAAATCCCGATTCAGAACTGTTAGCTGAAAAACAAAACAACCCCTGCTATTCAGTATTTCCATTTTGGAGATGGTGACTCACATGCAATATGGTTGTTTAAAGGAGTATTTTGATAGTTGGGGATATATGCTCCTCCACTTTTCTTGCCAAGAGATAAAAAGGAAGATGGATACCACTCTCATGTCTGTATGGTAAATATGTGGCTGGAGACAGCAACCACTCAGTTTAGCTAAGCATAAACACAGGAATTAAAAAAAATAAAATAAAAGTTTAACAAGGGAGCTTAATTTGGTATCTCAGAAAAAAAAAACGCGCAATGAAATGCCAACACAGAACTCTAATAGAGTCACTCTGGGACAAATCTTTGGTTTTCTCCAAAATATCTGGAACAACCTACTGTACCTGCCAAGTACCTTAAAAACTGCACTCAAGTCTACTGAGGTAAGATGGTGCTGCTTAAAGGGAAATATTATTTTTCTGCTTTTCTTTTCAAGTAAATTGCAAGTTGTTTTCTTTAAAAACTCTTTTCCAGTGCATTATATCGCCTTCACTATTTGTTTGTTCAGCTACTCCTCTTATCATTTGTGATCTTCTCAGTGCTCAGCTTATTTCTGCCTTTGACCTTCTCATAGCTTTTCTTAGCACTTCTTATCTTCTCTTTAAGGGAATTGCACAACAATGTCAAGAAGTCCATTGGCAGCGGGGATGGTGCTTGTATTTTGAATTGCTTTATGACTTTTGTGCAGACTGATATTGTTTTGTTGCAGGGCTGTTGTATTAGACTGTTTCAGATGACAACACAGGTGTTTGTGATACTGCCCTTCCCCCTGTAGCTGTAAATGTGGCATGCTTACACAAAAGCTCTATTCGAGCCAGCGACACTGCAAGTGGCATGAACAGCACAGTTCCAACAGCCAATGAGGACTCTAAATTACTCCCCGGCTGTCTCCTCAGATGTCATTTTTGACCAATCATAGCCGCTCCCTTACTTGGTTCTTTTGCATGAATTTGAGAGGGAGAATGAGTGATATATGAGCAGTAGCATGAGTTTGTCTAAATTTAGTTATGATGTCACCCGTAAACAAATCCTCTAGTTGCTGCACAGACAGTGAATAATAGGACAGCTCACCATGAGAGCTGATGTTAGCGGAATATGCGTGACTGATAAAACTGGATGAAAACTGGTTGTCTTCCTCAGACGAGACTGGAATTTTCTGCACTTGCTGCATGCAAAGCAGCGATAAAGCAGATGAGACTTTATTTCACTGTCAATAACGTGTTTATTTTATGCTTCCACTCAAGTCTTTCAAGTTTCTGTTTTATGTTTGTTATGCAATCTGTGTTCTATAATTTATGCATGATCTTAGTTCACATTTTGTGAATGAAGTGTAACATATTTTGCAATTATCTGTCATGTTCATTATCCCATTTTGATTTATCCCAGTGAGTCATCGTTCTCCTATTGGCACATATATACAGTATCTGCACCATACTTGCCTGTAACAAAACAACTCAGCAATCTGTTTAATCACTCCCAATAATCATATCCATACGTGCTTCCAAGAGAATCTCCTAATAGCGCCATTAAATTCAAATACTGATGTTTCATATAATTAACTTTTCTATTGGGGAACACAATATAAACACAGTAATCTTGAAAATGCACATGTACACACATACCTACGTGTTATTTACTAATTAACTATTCTACTGCTTACTTTCTGAATCAGCCACTTGGCAGCAGCTCAGCGCATTTAGGCACGTAGACGTGGTTAAGACAACCTTATGTTCAAACTGACCAACAGAATGGTGAAGAAAGGTGATTCATGTGACTTCTGATGCCAGACATGCTGTTCTGAGTATTTCAGAAACTGCTGATCTACTGGACAAACATCTCTGGTCCAAAGGGTCTAAAAAAAGAGAGCAGCAGAAGTGAATGGACAGACTGCTTTGTGTTGATAGAAAGGCAACAATAATTCAAATATCCATTCGTTACAATCAATGCATGCAGAAGTGCATCGCTGAATTTGCAACTCATCAAACCTTGAAGCAGATATGGCTACAGCAGCAGAAGACCACACCAAGTTCCAAAGAGCATAAAAATGAGGCTACAATTTGCAAGTGCCAAAATTAGACAATAGAATTGTTGCTTGGTCTGATGAGTTTTGATTTCTGCTCTGACATTCAGATGGTAGGCTCAGAATTTTGCATCAACAACATAAAAGCATGGTTTCATTCTGCTTTGTATCAAGAGTTCAGGCTGGTGGTGATGGTGTAATGGCGTGGAGGATATATTTTTTCGCACATTTTGGACTCTTTGGTAGCAACTCTGCATTGTTTAAATGCCACAGCCTAACCGTAGTTTTGTTACCTCTACAGTGACCAGATCTCAATCTAATAGAGCATCTTTGGGATGTGGTGGAAGAGGAGATTCACATCATGGATGTGCAGCCCACAAATCTGCAGCAACTGTGTGATGCTATTATGTCAATATGGATCAAAATTTCTGAGGAATGTTTCCAACACCTTGTTGAAGCTGTGCCACAAAGAACTAAGGCAGTTCTTGTTAAATACTTGCAAAATGTACTTAACAAAGTGGTCAGTGAGTGTATTAAATGCTAACAACTGGCAACTATTTATTGTGAAAACTTCACCATTGTGAAACGATCGCCTGTTGTTAGCTTTTGTACTGAATAAAGGATTGTAATTTGGAGTGGGTTTTTCCACGGGTAAGCTGCTTTTCAAATTGAGCCTGCTTTCTGTTATGTGCAAAGCTAATCCAACAACTGCTGGCTGAACTTTCCCATTTAAGGTCGGTGTGTTTCTGATCATTTTATGCAGCTCTCTATCAAAAACATATAAATCTATCCATTGAGTGTGCAAATTTAGCAACAAAGTGCAATTCTATTCAGAGCACAGGCTGCTGTTGAAACTGATCAGCATTTTAAACAACATGCCATATTAAGAGAGGAGTTTTTCTAACACACCACCTTTTAAAGACTTAGATTCAGTCAGACCACCTTTACCTGAAGCAACCTCCCCTTCAGTTGTCTCTGGCTAAAGCTTAATGTTTAACATTCTGTAGTGGCCTCATATCAGGGGAAGTACTGAACACACGGTGCCAAGGAGGATTAGTGTGGGGAAAAAAAAAAAAGGAATGCTAAAGGTAAAAAGTAAACTCACCTTGTTTACTCTTTTCAGATTATTTCCACATGAACCCTTTTTTGTTTACAGGAAAACCAACGTCATTGTACCATCACGACTTACGTCTTTAAAGTGTGCGCAACTTTGTTGCTATCTTCCCTGTTATTTTCATGAAAATATAACACATTTTCATTCAAAGTTACAATAAAGCCAAATCAAGTTGTCTAAGTAAAACTGCTGCAAAGTAGTTAAAGAAATAGTGCTGTTTTTCACTGGCATGTTTTAAAATCAGTGTAAATAAATTAAGAGTTCAAACAGAGGTCTGGCTTCCTGATGTTTCATAGTTCAAAACCTTGATGTCACTGTGTGATTACACTGCTCGCACCACTCACTCACTGGTGTCATGTGATTGTGAAAGTCACAGGATAGGCTGGAAATGTGAACAATACCCTCATATAACTGTCCCAAAAATGTCCTTGTTCACATGGCCTGCACTTGTCAGAGCTGAATCCTTTATTCCTTGTGAGCAATTTGCTTTTCTTTCGTTTGAAATGGTTTCCTTGGCCTTGAATCCTGACAATGCTTTTCATTAATGCTTTTCAGGAGGTCACGCAGAGCCTTAAAAATATTCTCCAATAAAATCCGCTGACAGCGTTTTAAACGAACGCGAGCAGGTTTGTCTTGTAGCAAATTGTTGATTGTGGTACTAGTTTCTTGTTGTGGGTGAGGTAGGTTTTTTCGCTCGAGTACTTAAATTATGCAAATGACTCATTCAGCTAGTGAATAGATGAAAGACAATAAAGATGTTTTAAATATTATTCTTTTTATGAAGGATAATAGCAGTGCAACTGAATCACACTTGACTGCAGCATCATGATATTCTGATAAGGCTGATGAGTTTATCCAGGGATCTATTTATATAATTTATGGACTGCTCTACCCATCGAGTGGAACACTTTTATTAATTATGTTATGACTTTCAGGTTTCTTATCATACCTGTGAGGGGTTATTGTACTTTCTGTCTCTGATAAAGGGCAGCAGTTATTGCAGGGTAATACAGTACAGGTTCAGGAAGCTTGTGTGACTGATCTATCATCTCTGATAACTTGTGATACTGCTAAAGTATGAATGACTTTATCTGTAAGATAAAAAAAACCCAATAACAAATAAGCAAACAAGATCTAATCAGGAAAGTATGTTCAAAACACTGCAGGCCATTACAAGCTGGGTTTGAAGGGATATACAGTAGTCCAGTGTCCTCCTAGCGGAAGCTTAAGGTTTGGCACAGTTCTCTTTTTGCACATTAGTAACCAGCAGATGGCACCCACATAACAGTGAGGGAAAGTATAAACAGATTTACCCATGGTTTCTTTCTTGTGTACAGTAGGAAAAAGGGGGAGGCCACATAACTGAGCTTCAGCCTGCATCTTTACACCGGTTTCTGACCGAATCTGAATGAAAACGTATCGACAAAGTGAATCGCCTACTTAGCATTTCAGTTAGTGGGCTCGGTGCAGAATTAAATCAGGCACTTCCTTCTTATCATTTCCACAACAGATACCAGACTGTGTTGCTATAGCACCAGAACAAAAGCACATGTCCTTCATCTTTAGTTTGTCTGAGACATTTATGAAAAAACAAACAAACAAAAAGCACTTTGACAGTAATGAAAATGAAAAATATGACAACTGAAATTCATAAGCATCTAATACACAAGCTAATTATAAATTTGCATGTGCACTGCAGCTGTGAACAAAATTTGATGCATTGCTGTCACTTTGGGATTGCTATTGCCCCAAACCTGGTTATTTTCAGATGTAAACAGGCAGACATTTTATATTCTGAGAGAGCTCTCCCTCAGCTCATTTTACAGATTCCAGCAGGGTCCACTGAGGTGACAGACATATTTGTTGATAACAATTCTTCTGGTGGCCAGAGGGGTCACAGAAAAGTGACTCTCCAGTGCTGGATCCAGAGTGTCTATTACCTATCAATAAAGTCCACTTGGCAGGGAGAACATGTTTTAAATGCATACTCATACAGTTTTTTTATTGATATTAGTCTAATTTTTTCCCTTACAAACAGTTATAATTGATACAAAATGTTATTTCATTTACATAGTTGTGGCCAAATATTTTGTCAGTGGCATAAATTTTGTTTTTCATGCTTTGCCTCTTAAAAAACTTTTATTGGCAAAAAAAATAAAAAAAATAAATAAATAAAATGGCAGCGGCAACACTGCTAAAATGTTTTTCCATGACTGTGCAGTCATTTAAAAATGAAAGTACACCCTCTTTCAATTCTAAGGTTTTATGTATCAGGACATAATTTAAAAAAATCAGTTGGGTCTTACCAACTCTTACAATTAGGTAAATACAACCTCAGATGAGCAACTACACACGACAGTATCATTCATGGAGAAATTGTAGTCCACTCTTCTTTACAACTTTGCTTCAGTTCATAGAGGTTTGCAGGCATTCATTAAGGTCCCGCCACAATATTTCATAAGGTTAAGATCTGGAATTACACTTGGCCATTGCAACACTCATTTTTCACCATCATCACCCTGATTTGCAGCTGGTATGACAGCAAACAACAAACATACACTCTTGTTCTGCTGCTTGTGTGTGTGGCATGCTCCTTTATAAAGAGAAGAGGCTTTATCCTGGCAACCATTCAAACAGGCCATACTTGTTCAGTGCAGTTGTACTGTCATGTATGTTAGCATTTAACATGCTGGGTCTGAAATGTAGCCTTTGAATGTGCTGGGATGTCCACTCCTGGAAGGTGTGTGGCACTGTGTTAACACACACCTGAATGTGCAACACCAGCAAACTGCAAAAACCTCTGTTTTTACAGAGGTGCTCACACTTGCTGGTGATCAGTGAATCAAATGCATTTCCTAAGCAGCAATTTGATCTCTTAATTCTTGTGATTAGTTTTTCACACACTGCTTCTGCATTTTGACTTAATTATTGTTAAATGAATAATGGCACAATATAAATGCGTCCTGTGTTGTTGTTCATCTGATGTTGTATGTAGATAAATTTAAGAACTGCTAAGATCCAGAGGATTTCATGCCCTGATATATAAAACCTTCAAACTGAAGGAGGCGTGCTTTGATTTTACTCTCTGCTGCAATTAAAATCAAGATAACCCCCTTTTCCTCTTGAAGCTATGCATCCACAATTGTGTTACACGAGCAGGTTGATTGTTTTCTACTTAGAGTGTCATTATCATCCCTTTAAAAGTAATTGTTCCTCATAGTACTATTACACTTGGCGGTTTACAGGGTAATTTAAATCATGAAACAAGCAAAATGCTAATGGGCTCTGGCTATCCTGTAATTGCAGGCAATTACTACAAAAGTTCTCTTGTTGTTTAATTGCAGATAATGAAATCATGAGATAGTGAAATATGGACGATAATTTCAATGAATATACATATCAAAAACCCTACTTTGGCTGTCAAGTGGATCAGCTTGATGTCACTGCACTTTTACTAGAAAAACCTCCCAGCTCACCCAGAACATATCAATTTAATAACACTTTAACATGTGTGTATATATATATATATATATATATATATATATATATATATATATATATATATATGTATATATAGCAAATAGACCAGTCATCCATGTCACGTGCAACAACACAAATTATTAAAGTCCTTGAGA
>VUQK01019295.1:0-12225 GCA_015106715.1 Bujurquina vittata | reverse complement strand
ATATTATTTTTGGTCCACATCGCCAGGTGGAAAACCTGCAAAATCTGCAGTGTATCAAAGACCTATTTTCCACACTGTGTGTAAAAGGCTGAACGTTGCTCATCAGTGCTTCTATTATCTCTACATGTACAGAATATCACTATGAGGCTCTTGGTTTGAAATGCGCTGTTTCTCGCTCCAGCAGCATCGTCTGGGCTCTGCAGCGCACAGGTGGTGGTTGCTACAGGGACCGAAGGACGGGGCCTCACAGTGAGATGCAGCTTTTCTTTCTCTACAAACAGGAAGTTCTTCTGTAAAGGAGATTGCGAGAAGGATGAAATTCTTATTGAAACATCTGAGAACAAAGCACAAAGAGGCAGATATACCATTGAATTTCTTGGTACAGTGAACTCTCCTGTCCTCCTTGTGACCATCAATCCACTGACCAAGTCTGACACTGGGCTTTACGAGTGTGGCATGGGTGGACTTTTTACCCAGTCACAGAAGGTCAGCCTCACTGTTAGAGCTGGTGAGTTTTGTCAGAGGCTGGTAACATTTACCAGAATATTGACTTTCATGATTTCATCATCTGTTGTGTCTTTGTTGTTCACAGCTCCAACCACCAGTTCACCCAACACATCGCCTTCCATCACTGTCGAAGCCACGAAGCCCGCTGCAGGTACAGCACAGGTCGCAAAGGTCAGGTCTAAAGCTGCAGAGGTCAAACTGTTTCACAGTAAATGCAGTCATGTGCTCCTCTCGTTCTGTGTCTTCTGCTCAGGGTACTACTCCATCGTGTGTGTACCTGTGCTGGTTCTGCTTCTGGCTGCTGTTCTGTTGTTCCTCTACAGAAAGAAGACTCACAGGAACGTTGATGGTGAGTATTTTTCCAGCTCTTTGTGCACCTTTGTTATTTATTCAAATGAAGACTTTTGCTATTCCCATTTCACAGGTTTAAACACAAGAATGAGCCTTGATGACAGAAACATGAAGGTACTGTATGTTCATTTGATTTTTACTTTCATTGTTGCCCATGTGCACAATATGAATCAGAATAGCTTTATTGTGATCATTTGTCAGACATATAATGAAACTGCGTTCCACAACAGCCATCCAAGAAAAGACTAACAACAAACATGGGTGATAAGTGTCTGCAGCCTTGCTGCCATCAGAGGCACTGCTGTTTAAAAAGATGAAAGGTGAGGAGGAAAAAAGCATCGCGCACTTTTCCCTGTAATACGGCACAATAAAAGTCAAAACCTCTGCATAGCGTGGAAGCACGTATACTGCATGGGAGCAGTAGGGTGGGGTGGGGGGGGGTGTGAAGGTGGCGGAGGCGAGTGGGTTCAGGGCTACTGTGTGCTGAGCCAGCTCTCCCTCAACTAAACAATTCCTGATAAGGTGGGATGTTCATCAGCGAGGCGGTGGGGATACAAGTTCACACAGATCACAAGAGACGGATGGTGCGGGGGAAGAGCATCTGTTTACACAACATCCAAGGAGAAAATGAGATTACCGGCGCGGGAGCCGCATTTCAGATAAATACGACTGTTTTGGTACAGGCTGTCACTGGTTCTTAACAATCTCCCAGATTAGGAATTGGTAATGAGTGGTAAGGAAAAGTCTGAATCGGCAAGCTGGAGGAGGAGGCTGGGGGAGAGGGAGGTCTGGGCTCCACTGCTCAGGATGCCGCCCGCCGCGACCCGGCCCCGGATAAGCAGAAGAAAATGGATGAATTTTTGTCTTGTTTGATACGTGTCATGAACTGTAGAACGACGAGCATCGTTCATAATGCACGACACTATGTGTCACACTTTTAAGTCACAAATACAGTATTTAGTTTTTTTGGATGTCATTTTCTCATTTAATGATGTGTGAACGTCGTTCACAGTCACGCAGTTTCATATTTTTAACATCAAATTTTATGTTTTTATTCTTCGTTGTTTGGAGTATAACATGCAGCATTCATAATGCCTGATGTCACACAGTTAAGCAACATTTAAAGTGCGATTCATGATAGAAGAACGCAGTTAATGCTTTCAAATGCCTTTGTTTGGAAAGTTTTTGACATTGTCCATTAAGCAGGCATAAAATTTAATTTGATATCCGAGTGTTTCTTAGTTTTAGTCTGTCTAATTTTTTCCCCTTGTGTAGTGGATAAGAAATTAGTCACTGGGAACACCTCTAGTTTAATTTTTTTACTCTGTTATGAAATAAGGAATATTCCACGAAATATAAATAGATCAAATAGTTGTATTTTATGCAGTCTTTGATTTGAAACCACGTTAAAATAAACTCACCCTGCTGCCCTGGGTCTCCAGTCACAGCCAGAACACTGTCTTTTCAAATTTCGCCACCAGATGGCAGCACAGGCACGATAATGGGAATGCAGTGGGTGGGATTCCTCCTCAAACTGGGAGCACACGTGAAACTTAATGTTAGAGAAGTGGAAATTAATGAACATGTAAATGAATACAGGGTCACGTCACATCCTCACAGCCTCCTAAAATTATTCATTTTATTTTCAGATACAACCTGATGAAAACAGCGTTTTTCACACACGGGAAGATGGCATCTACGAGAGCCTCGATCACACCAGCAGAGACCAGGATCAAATCTACTCTACACTCTCACACACACAACACAGCTGACAGAGGAGGGGAGGGCTTCAACACTGATTACAGCTGTATGAGAAAAGTAGTGATTTGTATAAACCTACAAATCGGTTTTTCTGAACCTAAATTACTCAGCAGGCCAGATTGAGGGTCAGATCTGTCCACTGGCCCTCGAGTTTGAGACATATGAACTTGGTAACAATGGAGGAAAGTTCCTTTTCTATGAATAAAATTATGTCCACTCGGATCTGTTTGTTGAGTCAGATCTTCTATCGAAGTTTTGGAGGAACTGTTCCCGAGCTTCAGGATTGCCCCGCCCACATGAAAGTAAAATAAATTAAAATGACACTGAGCACAAAATCAAACACTGCTGGAGGCGCATAAAGCTCTACAAAGTGCAGAGTTCAAGTTTTTTTGTTGTATTTTTGCTCTACAATTCCACATTAAAGGTTGTAACAGGTTATTAATGAGACTGTGTGTTTCCTGAGTTCACTCAAAGCAAGGCAGCAGGATCCATATGAGTGTTTCTGAAATGAGAGTACTGCACATTGCTCAGTTGTAAAGTCATAACTTTTACTGTTATTCCATCTGTGGACATGCTGAAACCGTTTCAGGGTCAGATCATTGGTTATGATCCAGGTAAACCTGGTTAACAAACTGCATGAACCTTATTTAAAATCACAGATTCTGCACAAATCCTGAAAATGTTCTTTACTCTGAATCTGCTTTATTTTCATCTTCACTTACATTGTGTGTGTTTATTATTTTACTTTTATTGGCTTGTTTGCTTCATGTTTTGTGCTTTCATGATTTATTAAGTCACACTGACAAAGCATCACAAAACGAAACACAAACTTTCACAGATCTGAAACGCTTTTCATTTAGTCATCAAGCACCCTGCATGATCCAAGCAGATGATTTAAACGCTAAGATCCTTCAGATAAACAGACCTCTGCTGGAGACCAATCAGCTAAATCAGTGTGTGACGTCATCATGCACACACACGAACAGAAACATCATCAGAGAGCTGGAGTCATGATTATGGCATTGGAGGAGGGGCCTTAATGTCCCCAAAGACACCCAAATACCCGCTGTCAGTATAAATTCACGGGATGAAAAATGACTGTAAATATAAATTTGCATTTTTTTTAATTCAGCTCATGTCAAATTGAATTGAATATTAATCTATGCCAAATTATTTATTTTGGTATTTTTGTGTCATACTCACAGTCGAGAACTGCTGCAACCTCAAAGTCAGACCTGTTCCTGAGCTACACATACACACACACAGACGCACACACACACACGCACACACACACATACACACAATGCCTGCTTCTGCTCACAGGCCTGGAAACAGCCTGCAGGTTGTTCCTCACCACACCAGCAGGTGTCGCTGTTGGTCTTGCGCAGCATTCAGAGTTTGTTAAATTTACAGGACTTCATGCTTTAAATTCAGCATCTGCAGTCTGGTGCTCCTCACACAGTTTGATGTGTGTTTAGTCTGTAATCACTGAGGGTCCCAGTGCTTAAACAAAAGGATCTCATTAATAAGGAAGCGATGAAGGTGAAACAGCTTGAAGTGGCTTTTTTGTGACATTTGAAGTGTTTATCGATTTCACAAAGTCTGGTTGAGCCTCATGATGTCATCGCTTGGTTTTGAAGCTGCTCCTTTCTTGTTGTTTTTGTTTATTTATGAACCAAGACAATCAATAGTGAGCTTAACCCACGCCGCTCATTATCGCCTCCAACAGAGCCCGTGATTCCCAACCTTGTGTTGTATTCAGAAGGACCTGAAACTCAAAGTCATCATCGAACTTTGTACGGTGGGCTGACCACTTTAAGTAGTGTGGTTCTGTTCACTTTTCTACATTAACAGACTATGAAATAAGATTTATTCTTGTAATCAGAGATTTTGCTCCTGCTGGCCATCAGGAAGAATGCAGACTGAAGCTACATCATCACCACCTTCCTTTGTTTTAGGTTCAGTCTGCAGTTTTTCAAACTTCTTAAAATGAGTCTGAATGAACAGCTTTAACTCCCTTGGCTAGCGATGATCCATCCATCCATGCATGCATTTTGATCCTGTTATCCGGGTCGCAGGGTTTCAGTCAGCAGACAAATGAAGTCCAGAAACTAAATCCTGTCAGTGTTTCATATTTTTCTGCACACGGACTGACATCAGACACCAGAACGAATGAAAGACCAAAGAAAGAGCAGGAAACACTTTTTATTTCACTTTAATTCGACTTTCATCTGCCTTTTTATTTTTTTTTACACTTTCACATTTTTCACTGCTAAAATTTGACTCTACACCATTTTAGATTTAAGAACTATATCCAATAATAATGCAGTACTCGATTCTCATGCATTCTCTGTTTAACACCTCACTGCCTGCAGACGGACCTGAAGCTCCAGACCTGCCCTGAACCCTCCTGCAGGATGAACAACACGATCTATAAAATTTATAAAATTTGAACAGCAATTTTAGACATTTAACATATAATAACATAAACATAAACTGTTTAGAAAAATTTGAAAGATATTCTGAGGAAGTGATTTACAAATGAGGACTAAAAGGTAAGTGCCTGTAAAGTAACTAAAAGTTCATCTTCCTCTGTCATAAATTTCAGCATATATTTATTGTCCTTACACATTGATGCAATTTCCTGTCTCTACTGCTTTGCACCGCTGAACCTGTTTCATATCCCGCCGTGCTGGAGGTGCTGTGGGATCACGGGGAGGGTAGGTGATGAAGGTGGGGACACTTTTTGATGACTTGCTGTAAGGAATGCATTTATTTACCTTGAAAAAGGGATTGTATGGAGGACCAGCAGTGACAGAATTCTTTTAAAACCACAAATTCTTTTTTATGTAGGTTGTTTTTAATTTAACTAATTTATTTTTATTTGTTTGTTTGTTTGTTTCTTCATTCTCCCACGCTGATTTCTTTTAATAAACCAACAAAACATTTGGATTGTTGGTGAATATTTGAAAATGAAAATTCAAATATTGTTTATCCAATTCGGGGGTGGGGGGTGGAGCCTGTGCCAGCTGTCACAGGAAGCAGGGAACCCCTGGAGGTTCTGCAGTACAAGGAAAGCATACAGAGACGCCTACAGAGCAGCCGGAGAGACGCTGAGACACCAGGAAAAGTCCCACAGATGGCAGGGAATCGAACCTCAAACCTTCATCATGAGACGGCGACACTGGCCAGAATTAAATACATAAAAATAACCTTTGAATAAATTCAAAAATTAATGAATATATAAAAGAGTGAAATACAAACCGAATGTAAAAGAAAACGTTTTTTTCATTTTCATTTTCTTCTTTTGTTTGTTTTTTTGGTTTTTTTGTTTTTAAATTACACTTCGGTCACTTTGATGTTTTATGGAAAACAAATCATAAAATCGAAGGTTAAGCACAAACTTGGTATTCGCATCAAGCTTCTGAAAATAACAGTGATGTAATTTTGTGTCTGGCTGAAGGAACCCGAGACAGAACCCTCACGCTCTCTCCAGGCTCTCACAGCCAGGCGAGCGCAGCGCAGCAGGACCGCAGGGAGGCGTTTCTAGGCAGGGCGCTTTAAATGTGTTCATCAGGTACTCCTGATTATTTGGAATCAACTTTAAATTTTCAGTTAATTTTCAGGCTTTCTCTCATTTCCTCCTTTTTTTCTGATTCTTTATGCTCTCTCTCTCTGGTGTTTCTTTCCTTTTACTCCATCAATAAGTGTCGCTCTTTCACAGCCAGTTTCCGTTGTCTCCACCGTCTTCCCGATCTCCCCTCTTCCTGTATTTCCTCCTCGCCTGGCTGAGATCACACAGTGGTGACAGAGAGCAGAGGGTTGTATATTTTCTTTCCGTCCGGTGACCTCGAGCCGTGAGCCAGCAGCTCCTGGATGGTGATCCAGTTGTCGAGAATGCGGCGATTCCTCCTCTTTGTGATTTTCTTCTGGCTCAGCTGCAGGATGTTGCTGTGGGGGGAGCCGTGCTGGGGGCTCTGGGATAAACGGGGGTCCTCGGCGCCCCCTGATGATGACAAAGGGTCCCTGAAAGTAAAATAAAGAACTTGCTTTTTAAGTCATTGCAGCCACAAAAAGATGCAAATCATAAAAACAGATACTTGAAGCCAGTTTTCTTTCCTATTTCAATGCTATTTCACAGCATTTCACAGGTGATCCTAATGATGACATATGTGACGGTTCACTGACCCACAGACAAAGAATTCCCTGTTTTAGTGTCCATAATTCAAAATGGAGATTGAATGTTGATTTCCATAAATGTAACCAAAGTGACTGTTTGATGGATTATTGCTCAGGATCAATGGGGAGTTTGTGTTTGCGATGTTTTAGGGATTTTCTCAGCTGGCATCACATCAGAGAGTAAGAGCATTTTATTATTAGCGTTAATCTTCATGTCATATTGTGCTGGTCGAGACGGGTAAACTCTTAAAATGCCACAGCACAATGTTTAAACATTAACCCAAAGCAAAGGTGTCTCTTTAATGCCGCCATTTATCCAGTTACAGGCTTCTGCTGCCTGTATAACTTTATACTCTGGGGATGAATTTGGCACGTTTTAGCTGCTCTCTACCTGTCGCCTCTCATGTACTCCAGGCGGCTCTGCATCATGAACTCTCTTCTTCTTCTGTACTCTCGAGCTCTCAGCAGCTGCTGCTTCCTCTCCTCTTTGCTCCAGTATCGGCCCTGCATGGAGGAAAGTTCACAAAACAGTTTAATGCGGCTTTAATTTGTCACGAAAAGGGTCTTTAAAGCATGAAGTGAATAAAAGCGACCTGTATATTTTCTGTGGTAACTGTTCCGTCTCACCTGTTTCATTTCACTCGCAGCATCATCGTCTGTCGTCATGCCGCTGCGTTCCTCTCGGATCTTCATGGCTCTGGCCTTCAGCAGGCGATCCCTGACCGGCCGCTTGGCTACGTAGCGAGTCCCGTCGCTGCGAATCTTTACCTGGACACAAACAGGACCGAGGGCTGTTACTCATCTACATATAGGTCAAGTCACAAATACAGAGTTGCAATACTGACTCCGCACTGAGGCTTGCTTTATTTTACCTTCCACTCCATGCGTTGTGGAGACGCATTTGGTGATGAGTGTGTCAGTCCAAGAGGTAAGGCCAGCCCCAACCGCGAGGCACCTGTATGGTGGTCATCCAGACTACAGGGGGCGCTGTTCACACTTCTGGGGCTCGCTGGCCCGCTGCCGCCCGTGGTCACCCCCCTGTCCTCACCCTCTGTCCTGGCTCTGTCTCTCACTCTATCCAGGGTGTCCACCAGCCCTTCAGAGGGCAGGGCCATGCAGCTCTGATAACGCTCTAATGGTTTGCCGTGGCTCTGCTGTCTCCGGGTGAAATACGGACTGGACTCTGCACTTCCACCTTCAGGCCTGTTGGTGGCTCCACCTGCAATTGAAGAAGGGGTAGAAATGGCTCATTTTAAACTGTAGTAGAGTTTAAAAAGATGATTTATTTAATAAAAAAATCGCTCCCCGTACAGTTCAGCATTATGACAGGATAAATTTCCCTGTGGTTTCTAAATTTAAATAAGACTGATTACAGAGAATCATACCTGCTCTGGAGCTCCGCCCTCCGTCAGCCACACCCCTTCTAGAACCTGCTTCTCTGGTCAGAGATCTGATGATGGCAACACAATATCCAATACTATTAAAACATTATTAATATTATTAAAACATGGGACAAAATGATAGCACTGAAACCAAGACCTGAACTTGGAGGGCGTAGAGGGGGTGGAGCTTGACCCATTTGCGAAGTTTCCATTGGCTGGTTCACACTTCCGGTAGGTGATTGGGGAGAAGGAGCAGCTGAGGTTTGAGTGGCGTCTCTCTCGGTCCCTCCTGTGATGCCGCGGCGTGAGGGGGGAGTTCAGAGGGGGGAGGCGACTGATGGGGAGGAGAGGGGGTGGAGAGGTCAGGCGTCGGACTCTTTCATCTTCATCCTCTTGAAGAGGCGGGATCTGCTCGGTGCTGACCAATGGCGTGCTGCGGCAGCTTTCCCCTCCCGTGTTGTAGGCACTGGTGGTGTCTTTGTCGTCCGATCGTTCGCGCTCCGGGAGTTCGTTGATGGCTGACAACTCGTGATGATGAGGATCATCGCTGTCATCGTTCTCCATATCTATAAGTTAAAAAAGTTTGTTTTTATTTTAATTCATCATTCTTCATTTCAAACAGTTGAAAGCATAAAAAGTTTTTGTATCTCGATACAATTCATATTAATGACCACAAATAAACACAATTGTGACTTTTTGCCGACAGCTGTGAAACTGTTGGATGAAAATTGGAGCCGAGACCCAAAGCTTGTACTGAAAATGCATAAGTGGATGTGATATGGTATACAGTGTTGACAGTACTCCCTCAGCTGGTTTTATTAGTATTTTATAAGCGAGTAATTAATTAGCTCACTTTAAAAATGAACCTATAAAGAATTTAGCTTTGTGTAGTATGTTTTGTTTGTTCTGCTTGGTGTGAAGTGTTGTTAAATTATACTTTTTTCCAGTCTTATAATACTTTTGTTTCAAGCCATAAATCCCATGGTTGTTGAACAACAGGGTGTGATATGTGTTCCAGACGCCAGTCATGGCTGTTACCTCCTTCAGGCGGTCCTGGTCGTCCCACTCCAGCTGCTGCCGTCTCCTCCTCCATCATCCAGGCTTTCAGGCACCTCTCCCTCAGCTGCTGCATCTTCTGTGCCCGGAGAATGTTGCGGCACTTAAACTCCAGGTGGCGCAGCTCCTCCTCGATCAGCGCCAGCTCGTGTTCGCTTAGCGTCTCATTGCTGCTCACGAGCACCAGCGAATCAGGAGCTGTGCCGTCAGCTTCCCCCTCTGCCTCGCCAATCTCGTGCTCTTTACCTTCTGCTTCAGTGCCTTCTCGTTGGTTTTTCTCCAGCTCTCTCCGCCGTCTTTCATTGTGTCTCTCATATTGATGCTTGATCTCTAGCAGCTCCTGGTAACGCTGGCACTCTTCCTCTGTCAGCCCTGGCATCATCATGGTCATTGTCAGAGGGTGGTGATGGTGGTGGTAATGCTGCAGGTCAGAGGTCAGGTGTTAGCATTCAGACCACTGAAGTCTTTCAGTAATGAAATGCTTAAGTGCAGAGTTCATTAAATGTGATGGTGTGTAACCAAAAATGTTGGCCATACACAATATTTTAGGCTCATTATGAAAGAATAATGATTATTCAACACATTAATTTAAAACCTCAATAGCGGCATCATTAGGTTCTCTCTGCAATGTTGGTGGATCTTTATCTCACAGAGAATTCAGATGGATCTTTGTGAAGTGCTGCATTATAAATAAACTGAATTAAAATTGCTTTATATTTTTTCGTCATATAGATATTTATGTGGAGTGAATCCATATAGATATTACTCATAATCAGCAGGAAATGGCATTAAGAGTCATTCTTACTCATAGTCTAGGCAAAAATGCATTTGGGTTATGATGTGGAAAAAGTGATCACTTGAACAGAGAATTATCTGCCAATACCACTGTTTGGTTTGTTAAATACCATATATGCAATGACAGATCTCAGGAAAAATGTATTTAGGTAGAATATTTCATGGATGGAAGCACGGCTGCGGGTCTCTATTAGTTTGTCAGCTCATTCACAGCCCTGGTTCTTAAATTATCAGCAATAATTTCCTTGATAGCTGTATTATGGTTAGTAATGTAGCAACATTGTGTCTGTTTCTCATTGGTAGGTTTGCAGTTATTTTAAGCTGCTGGTGTGTTTGCTTTGGCATCCCCATTTAAACTTTATCTGTATCCATCAGCAGTGTTGGTCCCATCGCTGTTGCTATGAAACAGCTCAAGACCACCACTTCAGATAATCGCTTTGAGGGTTTTCTTAGTGCTCTGTGTGAAAGTATGCAATACATGTGGGAATCCATCTGAGTTGTTAGTGACATTTTGTCAAAGGAAATGCTGAGTTATTATTCTGCATTTTTCCTTCCATCGATCCCTCTATTTGCTTCCATTTTTCTATCCCTGTTATAGGGCGAGAGGCAGGGTGCTCCCTGGCGCTCAATCTGTTGCAGGGCTGACAATCATTCGCACTCACATTCATGCCTACAGTCAATTTTAAACCATCAGTTAACCTAAACCTGTGCCTGTCTTTGGACTGTTGAGAATCCTGGAGTACGTAGAGAACCCACACAGTCTGCATTTGAACCCAGGACCTTCTTGCTGTCAGCTGATGGTACTAGCCACCGCAGCCGCACGGTGACTCTTCATTTTTCATATTAACTAACTAAACCAAAGAAATTCCAAAGTCAGCAGGTATCAGTCCTTTACTCTGTGATCCACGGTGTCAGTGGCACTCAGTTACTATTATATTTTTGTCTCACAGCAATCCCAGTGGAAAGACAAACCACAGCTCACGGAGTTCAGGCTTTGGATAGTTCTCGTTTGAGCTTTTTGTAGGATTTAATGACAATGAGAAAAGAAAACATCACCTAATTGGACTTCAACTTGATTTACCTTGTGGTGATGATGGTGGTGGGGGCTGTATGCTGCTCCTGTGCTTCCTCCTCCAGCTGCCCAATCCATACCTGGGAGGGAGTCACAGCTTAGCTGGAGGTCACGGTGGTGGAGGAAAGGTGGTGTGGTGTCTCCTCGACCATGCCCAGGGCTGGGGCTTGGTCTGGGGCTAGGGCCGAGGCCAGGGCTGGGTCTAGGACTGGGCCTGGGTAAAGAAACAAAAATGTATGTTAATAAATATTAAAGAAATATGGTGCTCATTTGTCCTCCATATGTTCATTCTTGGACTATATTAAGTAGCTTTGCATGATTCACCGTTCAAAATAATCCTTACTTATATTGTATTTGGCCATGGTGCAGCTCCTCAGTTCATCCTGTGTTTGAGTTGTTTTAACTTTTTTAATTCTATATAAAAACGTAGATATGAAAAAAAATCTGAACCTCCCACTAATACCAAAATAAACAGCACAGGAAGGGAATAATAATAATGGAGTTCCACAGGGTTATGTGCCAGGACTTGTTCTATTTACATTATACATGTTCCCTTCCTGTCCAGGGTGCACACCCCATCAAGACCCTGCACAGGATAAGTGGAAGAGAATGGATAGATGGATACATGCTTCCTTAGGCATTATTATTAGAAAGCACTGCAAACATTTTTGTTGATATGCAGATGATACCCAGCTTTATCTATCGTTACCACCTGTTGTTAACATCTTGGTGCAGGTGCACAGAGGAGTCCATGCCTCGAGAGGTCAGGGCTGTTTTGGCAGCAAAAGGGGGACCAACACAATATTAGGCAGGTGGACATAACGTTATGCTTGATCTGTGAGATGGATCAGATGACCCTGAACCACCCCTTTTAGGCCAAGGCTGCTGGGCACTGAATGTTTCTTTTTATTCACCTCTTTTCACTCTATTTATACCCCACTCTGCATTTAATCATTAGTTATTATTAATCTCTTCCACAGCGTGTGTTTTGTCCTCTCTCTCTCCTCTCAGCCCCAACCGGTCTCAGCAGATGACTGCCCCTCCCTGAGCCTGGTTCTGCTGGAGGTTTCTTCCTGTTAAAAGGGAGTTTTTCCTTCCCACCGTCACCAAGTGCGTGCTTAT
>VUQK01019280.1:3862-23651 GCA_015106715.1 Bujurquina vittata | reverse complement strand
TTTTTATTTCTTTTTTTTTTTTTTTTTTTCCCCCAGCACCTCCTTGCTAGCCTCTGTCAGTGATGACTGTAGTGTTGCTGTTATGGACTCTGAACTGCGAGAAATGTAAGTGTTTATACTTCATGTTGAAAACATTTAGTTTCTGTCTAATAAAAATACTAATCAGATATTTGTTTGCAGGCTCAGAGACAGGCGGCACCAGGACTATGTCAAAGGTGTGAGCTGGCTTCACAATGGCTCCTCCACCCTCACAACAGTAGGCTGGGATCATCTTGTGCTTCACCACACAGTGGGTCCAGCTGATGGAGCCCCCAATTCCTCTTCTTAAACCGATCAGATGCTAATGCACTGCGGAAAAGCGCCATTTTCCCCCTCACTACTTTTCCTTCATTCATAAGGGGAGTCCAAGAGCTAAATGTAATTTTGGGAAAAAATGGGTTGAAGCGTCTCACTGTCAATTAGTGCTCGGAAATGGCACAATTTTGGGACTTTGGCTCTCTCTGGTTTGACTTCTGTGCATTACTAATATAGACAGAATAAAAGGTGGACATGTGGACACTGTGATGTCGCCTGTTGGTTTGTGAGGTCCCATTTTGAAATCTCGCGATGACCGTTTCTGCTGTCGCCACCTTGGCTGCAAAAAATGAGGATGTGAGGAGAAGTTGTAGGTCTGACTTACTCCTTGGCTAATCCTCTTTTTTTTTTTACTATAGTATGACTGAGATTTACAAAATACATTAAATTTTTTATTTGGCATGACCCAAAGTGAGTGACGGAGCCCATAAACTCAGCAGGAAAGTGTTTAAAGAAAGAAAGAGGTCAAGAAAGAAAGCAGTTTTCCTCTAGACCTCTACAAGACTGGAAGTCTTTCTGTAACCACACCTGTCGCTGTCCGGTGGATTTCAGATGGAATTCACATTTACGACACTTCCACATTGACTTAATTTTTCCAGCTACGTCTGTATTTTATGCTGTCTGATTACTAATAACATCAGTCTCACCATCAACCTCTTTCATACTGTATAGTTTTTCCTTGTGTAATTGTATCAAAGCAATACATTTGTGTTGCAGAATTTTACATTAAAGGCAACTTAATGTAATACTGTCATCATTTTGAGTTTTCTTTGTATTTACTGATAATGTTCCTCCTCGCTGAAACCAACCATAACCTTCTCCTTCAAGTTCTTCTCCTTGTGCACTGCTGCACTGCTTCCAGTGCTGCAGCTATTTTGAGAGTGGTCCCTGTTGTGACTGCACTTGCATTGTGTGCCAGATCTCTTCTGCCATGTCAAAATGCCATTTTGAAAATGGCAACCTTTAAATTTGGAATGTTTGTGGAAAAGGACAATGGTGGAAATAAGCCAAACCTGGCAAGTACAGTGTGAGTGAAGATTGTTACTTGTGAAGAATGTTTACCCTCGGACACTTCAGGATGTTGCAGTACAACTCTGAGAGCACTGGGAGGGACTGAGACGTGCATTACACAGTTTTAACAAAAAAAAAAAGGACAAACATGCTCCTGGTCACACTCTTGACCCACCACTCGTCAGTACTGATAATCCTCCACATTATTGTTCACTTTGATGGAAAAGATGGCATTGCAATGGTAGCCCTGCAGAAATGATGAAGGAAACTGTCAAATGGGACAGCATCTAAATTTAAATTTGGTATGGGGTGGTGAAACTTTTTTGATCACATCTATTGCAAAATTTAAACCACTGTGGTGGTAAGAGTGTGGCTGAAGCATCCCAGTCACCTACTGCGTGGTCAGACCAGGATAGCATGTTATGTGTTCCTGTATGAAGATTCGGAAATTAGCAAGATTACACCTGATTTTAAAAGTCACTAACCGTTAAGGTGCCACTGCTCATGTGTGGTCTGATGTGATACATTTAAGGCCTTTCATGATCGACCCTTTAAATGAATTTCTTTGTTCGCAGTAATCTTTGAATTACTGCATGATGCTACTTGCTGCTATTAAGAAAAAACCCTTGCTCTGTTAGGCCAGTTTTTCAGCCAGCTGTTTTTCTTACTGTAATACACAAGATCTGTTTTCCCACAACATATTTCTACGTGATCAGGAGTTGAGCAACCAAAATTGGCACACAGGTACATCATAGGGCCTTGAAGGTTTTTATTTATATCAGATATTATGAGGTCATAGTGTTGCATACTGTAGCAGACACCTAAAAATTTGATAAAATGACTTATTTGTAGCATATTATTGTATAAGTACAATAATATGCTATAACAACATGTTGTGTAAGCGCTTTGAGTGCTCGGACAGAGTAGAAAAGCGCTATATAAGAACTAGTCCATTTACCATTTACCAAGTATTGCATCATTTTAATTTCACAACAGTAAAGTAGTTCATATCCAAAAAACCTAAATTATGTGACATGCTGTCGTCATGATGCCCAGCAGCCACCTAACAGATTAAAATCACAAACCAAACAACACTGTCATGTGGGCCTGTGCTAGTATATTAAATTGGATTCTGAACCATAGCTCAACGCTTTCATTACCAGCTGTTGTAGCACCATGTATGACAACGTTGATGCAAATCACTGCCATATGTATTTATATACATTTAAATATGTCCCAACTTTCTGGAAACTGGGGTTATACATAGAAAAAAAACCCACAACGGTATTTATTTAAATTGGTTAAATTTATTTTCTAGTTAGAGAAACTGAGTAGATAAACATATTATTTTGATAGCTTTGTATATACAATTTGAACATGCACATAACTACATCTTGCAATATGTAAATTCCATTTTCATATTATACAAACTGATATGTCCATCAATAACAACATAAATGTAACTAGATTAACACTTTTTATTGTAGTGGAATAATAAATCTTATACAAATAGTAAAAGGATTTCTTGGATAAATAAATGTGAGAATTACATTAGAACTCCACTACTTTGCACCAGTAAACTTACATAATCTAGATGTAACAGTGAAAGAACATTTCCCATTATTTAGCAGATAATTACAGCATGGAAAATAAGAATTATAATTAAAAATTATTATATTTCACAATTAAGATCATAAATGGTTCTATAAAAGACTTGAGTTTTTTTTAATAACTTGATTATTAATACTTACACAATATTACCCATGAGCAATTCGCACTAATCAAAAATTATAGTTAAAAAATTGACATACGCAAAATATAGACTAATTAGCTACAACTAAACAAATGTTTAAACATTTCTACCCAACTGTGATACCATGGAAAAGAAAACACCAGTTGACAGTAAGAGTATCATGTTCATCTTCATAACTTAGCAGTCCTTTGTCATGAGACATTCTTAACATATTTACTGTCCATTTATATGTAAATAATCTGTGTGAAGCCTTTTTTTTAGCTGTGTTACACACTGCTGTTGATAAAACTGTACTTTCACATACAGTGTGTGCTGTACTCTGCAGAAGGGTCAAAGATCCTAAAATTTCCAAGACCATTAATAATCCCAGCTACTCATAATAAGTAATAGGATTTTTGGTTCCAGGTCGAACTGTGAAGGTCATACCATGTTGATATTTAGACTTTGGTCCATTGCTGAAAAGAAGAACATATTATGAGTGGATACAATAACCAACCATTGGGTTTGTCATCTTTAAAGCTCGATGTATCAAATATGAGTATCAACAGTCTTACCTGATGGAACCTTTTGTTGATGAATGATCCTGATATTTTTTGTCCACTTTGCGCTGCAACTCCGACATGTCCAGGGTTGCTGCATTGTGCTGATAGTTGGTTGTCGGTGGTTTGAGTTGGTCGTTGGCTTCCCATTCATCAGAGGGGGGCTCTACATCTACCTTTTGCTGAGACATTTTAGGAGCCATTTCCTCCAGTTTCTTTTTTAAGATGCACTGGAGATCAAAATGTCTTTGTTCAAGAGTACGTGTTGACTGAGTCGGGTCTGCCCTAGGTTTTGTCTGGATTTGTGACTTTGGTTGAACACTGGGTGGTGGGGGGTTTAAAGGAGGAGGAGCTGGAGCTGATGCTGCAGGTGCCGTCTTCAGAGGAGGAGCTGGAGGTGAAGCTGCAGGTGCCGTCTTCAAAGGAGGAGCTGGAGGTGATGCTGCAGGTGCCGTCTTCAGAGGAGGAGCTGGAGGTGATGCTGCAGGTGCCGTCTTCAGAGGAGGAGCTGGAGGTGATGCTGCAGGTGCCGTATTCAGAGGAGGAGCTAGAGGTGATGCTGCAGGTGCCGTCTTCAGAGGAGGGGATGGAACTGAAGCTGAAGAGGGAGGACTTAAAGAGGGTTGTGTTGCACTTAAAGGAGACTGAACTGAGGCAGGAGAAAGAGAGCTTTTAGGTGGTGGTGACTTTTTTGTGGGAGGGTCAGGTGGACAGAAGGAAGGAGGCAGCTCCATAATCTTGGTTAAATCATCAAACTCTGGCGGTGGAGGGAGTAATGGCATGCTGACCTCTTTATTGCCTTCAGGCTGTGCAGACTGGGCCTGCGAGTTGCTTTGATATGCATTTTGTCTCTGCTCAGCTATTTTGCTAACAGTTGGGGTTTCTATGATCTTGTTGACAGCTGGACTGGTAGATGGTACCTGCCCATTGACCAGTGCATGACTGCTTGACTTTTCTGGCGCATCATTTGTTTTTGGATGTTGTATTGGACTGAAGGACTCTGGAGTCTCTGGTAGTATTTTTTCACTTGGGTAAATACTTGGCTTGTCATTCTTCTTTGCACTGCTGTCCTGTGACAGAGAGTGAGCCGATCTGTGTTTTTCTCTTTCTTTAGCTGCCTGCAGAAGAGCCAGTGGAGAAGCTGCATGTCCATCTCGTGCTCCATGGGTTTCACTTCCTTTCAGACTACGTAGTTTATGATCCAATAACGGGCTGAATTTCTGGTTTGAACTTTGGTATCGTCCAGGTTTGTCCTTGCTGGGCTCTAAATTGATTGGAGTACTGTTCACCTTCTCAACTTCCTCAGGCTGTGGAGACTTCTGAGGTGGTGGCTGTACTGGTTTATTTATTTCTGCAGAAATTGTCTCTGTTTTAGCCTCCGTTTTTTGCTCAGGAGGGGGTGATTCAGAAGGTTGGGCAACTTGCAAGTTCTTCTTCAGCTCCTCTACATTATTGGAAACTGGTTTAGATGGTGCCGGCACTTTAGAAGCATTTCCATCCACCTGGACAAGCACAGGAACGAAGTTAGCAGACCCAGAATCTTCCAGGCATAACATGTGCTTAGGTTTTTTCTCACGATCCTCAACACCAGTGAGAAATGAGCTATTAGGAGCACTGTTAATCTTTGCCCTGTTTTGGGGATTGAAGGTGGACAATGTGGGTGTCTGCACAGGGGGAGGTGGTGCAGGAGACTGTGGTGGGGAGTCAAGGCTGGAGACTGAGGATACTCTAATGGGCTTTGGAGGTGGTGTCTTGTAAGTCTTCTGCCGCCTTTCAGCAGGGGGCTGTGGGGCGGCAAATTTTGGATGCTCTGGAACTTGGGCTGGTGGCGGCGTAGAAATGGGTATGGAAGATGCAGAGCCAGTAGATGAGGTAGATGGAGGCTTTGGCGGAGCCATTGGTGGTGGTTTTAAGAAGGATAAATTCTCTTCCTTTGGTTCCCCTGAAGGAGGATTTGGTGCAGGAATGGAAGGAGGCTGTAGAGTTGCTGGGTCTAGACTGTTTAGGTCACCCAAGAAGCCTGGTGGAGGTGGGATAAAAACATTTGGAGGGGGTGGAGGGGCTACAGAAGGAGGAGGAGGAACAAATATTTCTTCTTTGTCAAGGTCAGGCACTGATGTAATGAAGCCATTAGACAACTGATCTCCACCAACTGTGGAAAAAATGACAGGACAAATGAAACACACTCAGTGGTGTCGTACATTGTGGAGCAGAAGCAGATACAGTATTTAAATATGTGAGGAAAGTTTGCTGCGTAAATAAAACACACTATAGTTGAAATGGTTCTGTTTCATTTAAACAATGCAATTCACCTGTGCATAGAACTGACAAATAATAATAAGAAAACCTGAAATAAATTATAGTTTAAAGGTTGAAATTCAAGTTTCTTACATAAATTCAGAATTGCTAATAAAAAAATAAAAGGAAGTAAATGGTTTCCACTTCTTGTTGGGAACGCAAACACTCCCATTATGTCAATATGGTTGCCATTTTTTATAGTATAAAGTTTGAACATTTTCAGGGTGGTTATTGCACAATTGCCTGGATAAACATTTACCTGCCCTCCCTTTTTCTTCTCTTTATTCTGATTGCTGTGATCCATCAACCAAGTCTGAGCAAAAGCGCCACAAGTTATGTGACCCTTTCACAGTCTAAATAATGAAATTCTTGCCCTTTAGTCAAGTTAAACCTGAAGTACATATTAGAAGGTAGCTAGATGCTCACCTGAACCATTGATCTTTGGACCATTAACAGGGGGAAGGAGGGGGACTTTAGGTGTTGGGACAGGAAAGCCTTGAAAACTCTCAGATGAGGACTGTGAGGGGAGAAAATGAAACAGGGTCAGACTTGATTTCTCAAACCCCTCAACACAAAAGACAAAGAACTACAGTAAAAATGAGATAAGGCTACATACTGTTCTATACACGTGAAGATTTTTTTTTCTGGCAAGTATTCAGTCTTGAGGTGAACAAACCAGTTCTCAACTATAGTAGATCTCAGTGTTCCTTGAAAACAGGTTGCCCTGTCCAATACTTCTATGATGGTAATTCACAGTGCCTTACGTACAAATAATTCCTTGCTAAATATGTAAGATTGCGGCAACTTAAGTACATGCATGACCTTTAAGGTTCTTCACAATAAAACAACAGCTAGAGGTTAAAAAAAAAAAAAAGTCATCATGCACAACACGTTTGCATACTTGAGTCATGAGAAAGATGCGGTGAATCAGAGGATACACCTATTATTCATCACATTGTCTAAAATGGGCCTGGCTGAGAAAATTGTGTGTTACTTAGTTACATGTGTGTTTATGTTGTATGTCAGAGGGGCAAAATAGAGGTATGGAGAGAGTTGCTCTTTAAGGCACTAAAATAAACAGACTATGTTGACACAATACAAAGCCAAGAGACTGAAGAGGATATATGCACTTCAAAGGGGCAGATAATCATTCCAGGAATACATAACAGCTGTAAATCTGCTGCAGACCATTTGAGGAGGAAAGCATCAACCAAACAGCAGTCTCTTTAACTGGACTCGATTGATTTATGACCTAAGAGCCACCCGTATACTATTGTATACAGTAATAATATCAATAGATAAGTTTAATAATAATCAGTTTCAGGCAGCTGCGGTCTTAAACGAGATATCACACCTTGGATAACACCCTCCTCTGCAAATAATCCAACTTGCGTTGCTATTTGAAAAGGTATGAAAACTGCATCACAGAGCGAGGGCGTGTCATTATAGTCAGCATACGATCTAGTTTGATTCCATCTTGCTTGTTCTCAGTGCTATGACTCACTTTCATCTGTCCCAGCACTCAGAGCCGTCCTGCCCGTGTGCTGCAGGGTGTGCCGCATCCACATGCCACAGAACACTCCTAAAACACTGAGGTGAGGTGAGGTGTGTGAACCAAGTGCCCAGATGAGCTTTTCATTTCTGTCTGCACCGCGATGTTATGACAGGAGGCATGTAGTTAAGCTGAATTGTTCCAAACTTAATTAAAATGGAAACCTGTCTAAATCTATTAATAGTGCAACATAAAAAAATTACAAACAGAAGTTGTGCATCTTACATAATCTGCAGAAAGGCCATTCCGTCATACTGCACATAAGAGCCCCAAACTTGATGTTTTTTGTTTGACTTTTATCTTTAACAATGTATTTAATCAGTAATCTTATTGTCGGTTTTGAAAATTAAATCTTGCAGTGCAATGTGACCTGCAGACTTGAATCTGTGGAAATCTAATTTTTACTGTGAACTTCCTGATGTGGCAGCATCATCGTGAGGCACGGCATCTTTCATAGTACTATTGCATATAATTCTAAAATAAATAAATATGTGAGTATTCTCACTCCCATGTGTAGGAAACGTATATTTAGAGCTCTATTTGGAGACTCACTGAGCAGACCACGCCACACATCAGATAGGCGAGAGTCAACAAACTGTTTAAAAACTGCAGTGTCAGCTGCAGGGACGGGGTTTACAGCTTCATAAATGGCAGGGCTGTTCACAAGTAAATCTTTTGTTGCATCTACATCAGAAACTGTGAACCATGCAGCTTTAGTGAGATACTCACAGCATGATGCTTGACTGTAGGTCTGGCCCGCACACTGGCAGTCCCGGACTCAGGAGTTGCGGCTGGCCCAAGGACCAACTCCACATTTTCTGTGAAGAAGAAAAATAATAGATCATTCATATCTGGCAGGCCTCTCATAGCAAAACAAGTTTCAATTACCTGCTTTTGTTGTTACATTTTGAATACATTTGCCAGTAACAGGACAAAACAGTGAGGTTGTAAACTTTCCTGTGCAGGTAATGAGATGCTGTGTGCACCTGAGTGTCTTCTAAGTAGTTGTCAGTCAGCTTAATGATCTGCTGCGTGGGCCATAGTTGTTGACAACAAAATAGCTATGCATGGCTGAGCTGATGATTGCAGTCTTCATTTAAAGTTCACCATCATTTTTTGAAGTGAAAACGCAGTTGTGGTGGCAACTGAAAACTGTTACAGCAACACCACTTGGTTTATACTGTACATCGCCGCAATGTTGTGATCATACATGCAGATGTAAACGATTGATCCGCAGCAAAGCCTGGAAGATTGGCTTCAAGGGTTTTTCTTGGAAAAATGTGACTTCAATCACCAGAGCTGTGACTGTGTTCACTCTCTGAAAGGATCTGCATCACATGCTGTTTTTATGTCACTTTACCTTTTGTCCTTTCTGCAAACAGTGAGACACAATTCTTTCATTTTTAAGTCAAAGTGACGAAGAGACCATATTATAGCCGTCTTCCAGTGCCAGTGGAAAAGCCTATTTTTTTTTTTGTCACATACATTTCTGCTATAATCAAAAGCAATTCATGACACAGGCTACACTCAAGCACGACTTAAAGGCGCACCAAGCCAAAGACCCGAAACATGATCCTCCCCAGCTTAAGTTACTGAAGACAAGAACATTCCTGGGAAACTCAGGATTTTAGAATGGAAACTTAAACTCATGCATTCCTTTTTTTCCAGTAAAAGAGTGATCAAAGGCACGTGTCATTGTCTTTGTTCTCATTCAGCTTTCTATTACAAAAGCTAAGACATGAACCAGAGTGACAGAGGAGCCTGCTGTAGTAAACAAGGATATTAGTCTAACCAAATTATTATTTTCCTATTTTACCCCTTTCTGATTTAAATAGCCAAATGAGCTCGCTCCTGTTGCAGCTTTGCATAGCAATTGCCCTCTCGTTTCCTGCTCCATCTAGTCCAGTGTCACTAATGTCACTGAGAGCTGGGTGACTTATCAGTAAACTGCTATCAGTGTGTGAAAGTAGAAATTATCCTGCATGTGAATGGCCATAATATTGTGATTATTGGGATATTGGGTTGTGTTTCCTTGCCTACAGCTTTAAACTACGTCACACACTCTGTTGTTATACTATGTAAATATGCTGTTTTATACTGTTGTGCCCAGAGGAGTGACTGTGTGTCAAGTAAATAAAAGCAACAGATTTGTTGTTTTCATCTACCCAAAGTACCCATTAGCTATTTTAGATAAAACCCTCAGCTACCTCTTTGAAAACTTAAACTTGGATGACGTTGAACAGTTTGAAGATGACCGATCACATTAAACACATGTATTTGTTTAAAGGATTGATCACATTTCCTAGATGACACCTGCTGCTGCATGTTTAAAAGGACACGCCAATACAAATGAAACTGTAGGATTCACTCCTGTCAGCAGGTTTAAAGTCTAAATACGAGAGCTTCGCTGAAACACATGCGTCTTCATTTCAACACTTGAGTCCAAAGGTCGTGTTATTCTTCACTGTAAGCTTCAATACCTGTTCTCATATTAGACAGCACTGTAAGCCTACAATTAAGTACTCACCGAGCTCCTTCTTCTTGACACTGGTGTCGAAAAGAGAGTTATTCTTTCGACCCAGAAAATTCAGCGACCCCTTCTTCATTGTTATCGATTAGCTGGTGCGACTCTGGACTTCAGCAGTTCATTGGCGCATTCTCACCGGCAGGTAAATCCGAGGTAATGGCTGCTCTGCGCGACAGCGTTTCTCCAGGTACACCTGATTCCAGTGATTTGGTGCAAACTTTTCGAACAGATAGAGAAAATGGAGCAAACCCCGCCCACCGGCCTTTTAACTGCCTGTTTCTGTGCGTACACTCCCAGCAGCAGCAGCAGCAGCAGCAGCAGCAGTAGCAGTAGGTGAGGCTCTCCTTACATTCCAGCACGAATCTCACCTGCCGAGTGAATAATGTGCTGTTGTCACGTTTATTAATGTCCTTGCACTGTCACTATTAGGCGAGTCTGTCAGCATTCGCACCTATATCACTACATCTGGGTCGAATTGATCACATAAACATGCCCAGGGACGCAGTTTCACTTTTATGGCGTCTTAACCAAAAAGACAGGGAAGCTTTTATTGTACGTGGGTCACTAAAGGTCAGTGTTTGAACAGACAGGGTCGTGTTTAAAAAAGCCAAAAAGCAAAACAAAAAAAAAACTAGTGTAACTAAGTTTAAAAACTTTGGGATTTGATAATTTTTACCTTTTACCTAGAAATGAAATCAAAATATTAAATATAAACCCCATGATCAGTTTGTAAAGTGTGCTAGATTAAACTTGTAACAGCCACAAAATTAGATAAACTTGGATTTTAATGATGCAGGTTAATCCTAACAGGGCTCCTTCTCTCTCATGGTGATTTCACGTAGAGTAAATGTTACTGATTGCACTTTTGCTTAAGCACCATTTCACTTGTAATTTGTTATTTTATAGTGTGGTATTGCTGCTTTCACAGTAATTATTTCTGCATCTGTGTGACTTACACGTGCATCTAACATAATTTTATGATATGTAAAAATAAAGTAGAAAGAATACAATAAAACCAAACAAGATAAAAATGTAAATGTTTTTCTAACCTTCCTTTTTTTTAAAAAAATCTTGAACCATTAGTTATAAAACAGTTAAATGATCATCTGCAGAGGAATGGTTTATTTGTTTCAGTCAAGATTTAGAGTACATCACAGTACAGAAGCAGTGTTAACGAAGGTTACAAATTAGGCTGTCATGATCTCTGTGCTTGTCCTGCTAGACTCCAGTGCAGCATTTGATACCGTTGACCACAATATTTTAATATTTTATTACAGATTAAAGCACACTGCTTGTATTAAAGGTACTGCGCTACAGTGATTTGAATCATATCTATCTGATACATTCTAGTTTGCTCATGTAAATGGGGAGGCTTCTTCATGCCCAAAAGTTAGTCTGGAGTTCCACAGGTTTCTGTGCTAGGACCAGTACTTTTACATCATACATGCTTCCCTTATGCAGTATTATTAGAAGGAATAGCATATATTTTCATTGTTATGCAGTGGATACTCAGCTTTATCTATTCAAAAATCCATATGAAATTTTATCTATCTAAAATTCTAATCAAAAATTTGAAACATCCGGTCTCAGAGTGGTGCTGAAAAACTAGTTCATGAACTTATTAATTCTAGGCTGGACTACTGTAATTCATTCTAAAACTTCCCTGAAAAGTCTTAAGCTGATCTGAAATGCTGCAGCTAGAGTACTGAAAGGGACTGGCTTTGCATTTATTTGCATGTCAGTCATGTTGACATAAAAGAGATTTGTCACTTAAAGATTCTTACTCAGTGTGTTCATTCAACTTTCTGTTACAAAAGCAGAAACAGGAAACAAAGTGAGTTTATGGCCTGCCATAAGCAACAAGGAAAGGAAAACTGGTTTTCCACACATTCCCACCGATCACAAGATATAGAAATCACGTCTTCATAGTTTTGATGCACGTCGAAGCAAAAATGTGTCGTGTGATTTACAAGTGCACCTAAAATACTTTTTGTGGCATCTAAATATAAAATGTAATCGAATGACAGTCTCCTTTGTCTTGCATGCAAGCGCTAAAACTTAGCAAACATTTCAAACATAAAAAGATCAAATGGAGCCATAAAGTGTTGTAAAAGTAATCAAAAGTTAAAATTGGGACTCTAGTGGAGAAATGTGCTGTCTTCATTAATGTTTGCCACATATCAGCAAGTATATCATCCTACTGGGTGATTGTTAGCTGTTAGCCCAAGCTGGAATATTAGGTTTCTGTAATAAACCTCCTTTTTAATCTTTATATAAATCTCTGGTGTTACTGAAGTAAAACCTTCCTTGGTGCCACTTTCTTAAGGATAGTAAAGCATATGATGTAGAAGCAGGACACCTATGAATATGATTTTGACTAAAAAGGATAAATAATCTTTAGCAGATGCCCTGATCCCTTACAGTGACCCTACAACACTGTATATCACAGTTGAACAACAACCCGAGGGCCTTTGGGGTTGTTTACAGCTGGTACCGAAGTACTAATTAGTACAGCTCTAGAAGTAAGCTCACTTTACACTGGTATTCAGTTTTATGATGTACTCTATACTTTGTATTTCACTACATTTCAGAGGGAAATAATTCACTTATAATGCCAATATTTTATTTTACAGTTAGAGGGTTTTATTAATATACAGTGTTGTCTGTTGGTATAGAATGTTTTTTCTTTGTTTTGTTTTGGGTTTTTTTTGGGGGGGGGGGTACTCCCTTCAGTCTCCTCTTCAGCAAGTAAAATGCTCTATAGGGTTTAAGTCTAGAGACTGACTTGCCCTCTAGAACCTTCCACTTCCTGCCCCTGATGAACTGCTTTGTAGTTTTGGCAGTGTGTTTTGGGTGATTATTTTGCTGCACAATGAAGGATCTCCCGATCAGTTTGTTTGCATCTTTCTTTACATTCAGACAAAATGTTTCTGTAGACTTCATTATACTTCTGCCATCATGTGTGACATCATCAATGAAGATTAATGAGCCTGTCCCAGAAGAAGCCATGCAAGCCAAAGCCATGACATCATCAACACTGTGTTTCACAGTTGAGCTTGTATATTTGGGAGCATGAGCAGATCCTTTCATTCTTCAGACTGTAGCCTCTCTGTCACATTGGTAAATGTTCATTTTTGTCTCATCAGTCCATAAAGATTTGTCCCAGAATTTCTGAGGCTTGTCTCAGTACTTCTTGGCAAATTCCAGCCTGGCCGTCCTGTTCTTCTTGGCAATTAGTGGTTTGCATCAAATGCCAAAGAACACTATAAAAGAAACCCAATAGTTTCTCAGGGCAAAAAAATGGGCCATTCATCAATGGCCAAGTCAGTCACCTGATTTCAATGCAACAAAGAATGCTTTTGAGTTATTAAATACAAACCTGAATGCAGAATGACCCACAAACAAGCAGCAAATGCAGGTGGCTGCAGTAAAGGCCTAGCAGAGCATTTTAAGCATTAAAGCTGAACGTTTCATTTAAAATCCATGAAGTTGGTATAAAGAATCAAAAATCCCCTAATATGTTTTAATGACTATTTATTTTTATTTTTAGGTGAGGACATCTAGTTACTAGTTACTTAAATTACAGGGTGAAAAATGCACACATTTAAATATAGAATGTAATTACATAAGACCAGGTTTGGCTTTAATTTTGTTGTTTAGATTTTTACTGCTGTCCAGAAAACCAGTCGATCTTTTTTCACCTCCTGGCTACAATCACAGTGTTGCTAAGTTAGCCTGGAGTGCCTGGTTGTCGTGGAGACAGGCTGGTCCATCCAGTTCCTCTGTACTTGATGGAAGTTGACCATGCCCATGATTTTCATTGAAATGCGGGGAATGTGTCGGCAGTGTGAATGTGCTTGTAATGGTTTACCTGCTCAACAGCACTGGACCTACTGCGCGGCCCAGGATGAGACAGCAGTGACAGAAATAGTTACTGATGCCATGAGCTTTTTTGGATCACTCACTTAGTTACCAATTACCACAAATAAGTAATAAACATGTTGATATGTTTCAATTAACAGCGCTTCTTTCCTTCTGGCTGGTTTCATCGACACTTTAGTCATGAATCATAAAATGACAAAGACAGCTTGCAGGTACTGAAGTAAAAGGAAATGAAGGCCTAAAAGAACGTAAATAATTCTGCATTCCATTATTATGATGAGATGTGACCTCACTGGAAGAGGAAATGAAAGCAGTGATGATATCGTAAAATTTACTTTGTGAAAGAATGTGTGCAGTTTCAGTGCACGCTGTAGCTTTCATTTTTGTTATTGTGAAAGGTGTTCACAGAGGACTCTGTAGATTCTCCAAGTAATGAAGGCCCTGTTTGTGTAATCAATCCCGATGCTGGAATTTAGTTAATTTTATTGGTAGATTGTGTTTATATTCCGTCTTTGTTGTGCGCCTCTGCATGTAGTCAGGGTTTGTTACATACTTATATCCTCATTTGTTACTGCTCTTTTGTTCTATTGAGATTAATTTATGTTTTTTGTATACTTTGCTAACCCTATGTATATATTTTTCTGAGTTTCTTGTACACATCCATTTTGTCTATGTTTTCATTTCAGCTTTAAACTCAACTACAATGTAATTGGATATGTCAAATAAATTTGGCACGCCTTGTGGCTAATTTGATTATTAGTGTGTATTTGCCTCGCTAAATAAACCTCCTCTTGTGACGGAAGCAGTAGCTTAATGAAACCAAAACAATATGCATACCTACTGCTGTGAACACAGTGTACCAGCCTGCTGTAACACAAGTTAGAAGCCTGAGATCAGAGTGAGAGCAAATGAGTTAGTAACTAAATGAATGGGTAAGATCACAGAGAGGAGGCTAAGAACGGACATCTATGAATAGAGAGAAATATTCTGAAACAGTACTGGAGGTTCACTCATCCCCTACTGCTGATGTTGAGCTCTTGCCACCATCTGCATTATAAGAGCAGTAGAAGGCTCACTGTGCTGGCTGAGGAACAACAGGCCAGCTGTGGGCCTAATTTTATCTGTGGGACAGTGACAGTGCATTGTCTTGGTCATTGCAGGACCACAGCTCACAGAAGAAGAGTTTCCACATGCACTCAGTCACATGTCCTGATTTATAGTACATACTATAGTTTTATCAACATGAATATCATATGTCTTTTAGCCATTTGAGTAGGAATAATAAATACTATTTCTATCAGTAACAACCAAAAAACGAAATAATGCTTACACGGCGATGAATATGAGCAGTAATAAGAAGTGAGGCGTTAGAAATCTTGAATCATAAATTTTCTGCAGCAGGGCAAAGCTGACATCTACTGGAGGAAAAGTATAACAAGTCAGTTTTCAAGTATTTAAGTCTGTTTTAAACCGGAGGTCTGGTGTCATATTTAGTTGACATAATTCCAGAAAAGAGGAAATCAGCCCTCATTTCAGTAGGAAATAGCTGCAGCAATTTTATTGAAACATCTACAAGCTTACAAAGTATATACAGTATATAAGGCAGAAACAGAGTTTGTACAATTCTAACAAGCTTGACCACTTTTATTCTTCAACACAGCCTGAAATCGCTCAGGCAGCTTTCTTAAAATTTGGCTAAGTATGTCTTCAGGACTGTTGTACCTCTCTCCTGGCCTTTTCCACATGTACTGACGATGTGAACCAAACATTTCTAATTGGGATTCTTCACTCCATAAGACCTGTTTCCACTGATTTTCAATCCAGTTTTTTGTGTAATTTGGCATATTTCAGTTTTTTCTCTGTTTCACTTCCTTAAGAATGGCTTCTTAACAATCACCCTCACACTGAGACCTTTTCTGATGAGGCTTCAGTGAACAGCAGATGGATCAACTGAAGGACCAGATGCATCTCTCAGGTCCTGTGTCAGGTCTTTGCTGGATTTTTTTCCTATTTCTCAGTGACATGACTTTCAGATACTATTCATCTGCTGTAAATAGCTGTTAGTTGTCCAAAACAGCCCATCACACCCACCCTCTGAAGGCCCTTTGCACCCATCTCTTCCCATCCCAGAAAGCAAAAACCTACAATTAGCATCACACAGGAAGCAGCAAAACACATTATGCATATCATGCCAAGACCCGGAAAATCACAAAAGCAGGCTATGTGACACACTTTCTGCAACCCGCGAGTAGTTTCAGGGAGTGGTTTGTTATTGTCATCATGCTTTTTTGGCTCCTGATAGTGATGGATCATCATTAACCGTCCGCTTGTCTGGAGACACTTCATTGTGTGTATGAATAGTCTTTTTTTTTTTGTCCTGTGGAAACTCCCCCTTTTCCTGCCAGCTGAGTCAAGTCAAGTCAGTTATAAATTTCTTAACTATTCAAAGCAAAAGATTTTAAAATATATGTATGTTTAAAAAAAGCAGGTAAAGATGAGAGGAGACACATTGTGTTACCATGAAAGCACTAGTTTTAAATCTCCGAATAAACTACCCTGAAATGATAAGCGGAAGAAAATGGATGGATGGATAGATGTGAGCTGTCTTATCTCACAATAGATATTTAAAGAAAAGTGGTCTTAATATTAATTGAATATCGCGCTATTTATAAAAGTAAATCAGGAGCACTATAAAATTACATCAAATGCTTTCCTGAAGCAAAAGAGCTGCCGCGCTCATCGAGAATAGATCAGATATTCGTGGAAAAACAAAGTGCCTTGTCCATGCTTGGTGAAAAACGATCAAGACGCTGCTCAGAAAAGGTGTGTTGCCGGCGTGACGTCACACCTGTCTGTACCTGAGTTTCGGTGGGGAAAGGGGAAGGGCCAAGTAGAGTGAGAAACTTCAGCCATTCGGAGCTGGAACTCTCCTCCCGTCGTTAGTTTTAGGTACTTTCGTCGAACTGGTAATCGGTGAGTTTGTTTCGTGGGTGATTTGTGAGGACTTTGGACCCAACGAAGCCTTTTTTTCCAGCTGCCGGTGAACAGGCCGACGAGAAATCCGACTTCCTGCTTTGCCACAGGTATGTGTGTCGTCCTTTGTTATCGTGTTTGGCTGCGTTGGATATTTGATTTTTGGATCGAATAGGCACCTACTGCCCTTCACACATTCTCACACACACACACAAGGTCCAGTCTAAAAACAACTGCAGCCTTTTAAATTTATGTTCGCTTAAAACTACTGCAACATGTTTTGCCATCTGGTGCGTTAAAAATCCCTGGGATATGGGGAAGTTTACAGCTTCCAATCCGACTCGGGCTGGACTGATTAGTTTGTTTTCCCGGCAGTCAGGATGGCAGTCACCCCTCGACGTGTCCGCCTGAAGCCCTGGCTGGTCGCGCAGGTGGAGAGCGGGCGATACCCGGGATTGACGTGGATTGACCGTGACGCCATGCGCTTCAGGATCCCGTGGAAACACGCCACACGGCACACACCCCAACATGAGGATGAAGATACCATCTTTAAGGTAAAGAGTCACTGGCTACAGCTGGAAAAGGTTATAGCTTATTTTTTTAAATAAATGTAAGTTGTTTTGAAAGAATACTAAACAAGATTTATTCTGTGATGCGATGTGTGTACCTCTTGGAAAATGGAGCCTTTAGGCACAGCATTCTTATTCTTCTGGCATAGCTGTGATATATTTCACCGCTGTTTCCTTACATACATTCTGACCAGAACAACTCTTTATATTACCTTGGGTAGTTATTATGAGATTTCAAAAAATGCATCACCAATCAGTAAAAAAGATGTTTTGTTTTTTAAGGCGAGAATGAGTGCATCCTGCACAGAAATGGAAGATCGATAAAATAACTGTCTGATACGGATCCCTCCATTCTATCTAAATATTCCTCCAGGCATGGGCTGTGGAGACCGGGAAGTTCCAGGAGGGAGTTGATGAACCCGACCCCGCAAAGTGGAAAGCTCAGCTACGATGTGCCCTGAACAAAAGCCGAGAATTCAACCTAATCTACGATGGCACCAAAGAGATCCCTATGAATCCTTGGAAGATATATGATGTCTGTGACATCCCCCAGCCCCCCAGCAACCAAGGCAAATAAGAGCACTTTTATGTGGCTCGCTTTCTTCTTCCTTAGTTCACCTTTATGTTTGTGACATTTGCCATCTATTTCACCCCGCAGGCTCTTCAGACGCTGGTCCTTGGACTCCAGGTGATGAAGATGCTCTTGAGGAAGATATTCCAGAGACACCAGAGTCACTGCCTCCATATCCATCCAATGGTGAATGGCTTTGTTTCAAACGTTACATCTAATTTTGTGTTTTGTGACTGTGTGTCAACAAGCAAAACAAAGGGATGCACTTTGATTTCTCTTGACAATAAACTAATTCTTTTCTTTGTATAGGCACTCCCTCTCCTCATATTATGTGGTCTCCGCTGGGGCCTGACTCCATGCAGCCTTCAAGTTGTCCCCCTTCAAATGAGGGCTGGCCCAAAGAGGAGTCTGTTAAAACCTGGCCTAAAGAGGAGCCCGTGGATGTTGAGATGGAGCAAACGACACACAACATGCCCACAGTTACTCTGCCTGATCCATCTTTGCCGCCCCCTACCCTGCCTGACACCTTGTTTGCCTCTCCAGAAACGTGGATCAGTTCCCTTCCAAGTGAGTGTGGACTGTTGCTAATACTTGATACAAGTCTGTCACTTGTCCACTTGGCAGATGTGATTAGAAAAGGATTATTTGAGCCTTATGTTGTGACAGACTAAGGTGTAGGGATACCTGCTGTAGCTTTCTAAGTCCAGTTGAATGTCATGAGATTTAAATGTGGATAATAATGTCCGAAACACCTCAAATCTTTCATCCTTATCTAAATAGCAATACATTGGCTTTCTTAATGGGCAGTTAATTCAGTCTTAATCAGAATTCTTCAGTCTCTCATCTCATAACTGACTGACTGCATAGTTTTCTTTTTCAAGAAACAATAACAAACATAGCTTCCACCTTTAACTCTGATCCAGTGACAGACCTGGAGGTGCAATTTCAGTACAGAGGGAAGGAGATGTGTCCGACAGTGACGGTCAGCAACCCGCTTGGTTGCAGGCTGTTCTACGGAGACCTCGGGCCCATGGTCAATCAGGAGGAGCTTTTCGGGCCAGTGAACCTAGAACAGCTACGCTTTCCGACCACGGAGCACATTACCAATGACAAGCAGAGGGTCTTCACTAACCGCCTTCTGGACGTGATGGACAGAGGTCTGATCCTGGAGGTCAGCGGCCACGATATCTACGCAGTTCGTCTCTGCCAGTGCAAGGTGTACTGGTCTGGCCCCTGCGCTCCAAATCCAACTGCTCCAAATCTCATAGAGCGGCAGAGGAAGGTCAAACTCTTTTGTCTTGAGTCTTTTCTCGCTGGTAAGTAATAAGTTCACTGATTGTCCATCAATTTATGAAATAACAGTGGTTCAGTAGATATGAGTGTCTTTGTACACAACATTTATTTATTCTAGAAGGACGACATAATTTGCTGTGGCAATCTTTTTTTCTTTTTTTTTGATGTATATGTCTTTGTTTGCTGTGCAGGTGTGATAGCTCACCAGCGTGGCCAGTCACCAAACCCTCCTGGCTATGAAATCAATCTGTGTTTTGGGGAGGAGTGGCCTGATGGAAGACCCAGGGAGAGGAAACTTATTATTGTGCAGGTAAATAAATGTGTAGCATATTTTAATGGTCATCAAGGAGGGCAAAAGCAGGTTTGACTCTTATATGTAAAACTGCCTATAAAAAAAAAAAAAAAAAAAAAAAAAAAATATATATTTTTTTTTTTATTGACTATTTTAGTTGTATAATAAATTTTAC
>VUQK01019270.1:2244-13326 GCA_015106715.1 Bujurquina vittata | reverse complement strand
AAACTTACAGACACAATTTGTTTTCATTGGTTCCAGTAAGAACACACACCAGATGGAAAACTGTCCACAGCCTCACACATGTGTGTAAAGAAAGACACGTATGAAGAATATGTTGGTAATGTGCTCAGCTCCAAAATATCCAAATAGAGGTCTTTCCCAGTTGGCTCACATCTGTGTGTACTTTAAATCACATGTAACTGAGTCCTCAAATGGCTGAAAACAAGCACTTTTTACTTTGCTGCTGTCAATTGCCCAGTGGGATTCCACAGCAGCTGTTTCTCATTGTGGTATTCAAGCTCAAAATGACACTAATTCCAAACATTTCTTCTCAATAAGATGGGCCAACAGAGGGGATCTGAACAAAACACCAACAATTAGTGCAATATCTGTATTCTAATGGCTGAAGTCAAACTGATACGCACTGCTAAAAGAGGAGCTGTAGTGGAGGTGTGGGGACCATGAGTGAAGCAGCTTGTTTTAAGTAATGCTAAGGTAAGCTGTACATAAATTAGATTTGCCATTTCATGCCATTCCAGTGGAAACGTTTATAGTCTTCTGCTACAGAAATGATGAAAATGTGTTGGACTTTGCTCAAAACTTTGCTTTGCTTGTTAGTTTATGCTAGTTTCCTTTTTGTGTGCACTTGTCATGGCTTAGTAATGAGGTGACTTAAAGATTTCTTCACAGATAAACCACATAAATAATGCAGGGCACTCACAGCATTAGCAGTAATTAACATAACATTAAAAAAAACAAAACAAAAACCCCATGTAAAGAGCCATGCAAGCTGCAGCAACAAGAGGGGGGGGAGGGGGGGTTCAATCAAGCCCTATTTCCCAGGAGTTGTGCCTGAAAAGCATTCCTCCTCATTTCAGAAAATGTCAGTTCATCTGGAGGGTGCAAACTCTAATGCCAAGGACAACCAGGCAAGCACGAAGTCCATTACATCCACACAGACTGACTTCTCAGCTGAGGAGGGGGGGGGGGGCTATCACAAGAGAAGCCCGTTTCTAATAGCAAACACACAATTACCTGAATGGGCATCTGTAAGTGCCAAGACTTGTGAGAATCTGACTGAAAAAACTCTTAGGCTAAAACATTTTTATTCTTAAAGGGGATATATCACGCTTTTAAATCCTTCCTTTTCAAATGTAAATCATTCACTTGGGGGTCTATATAAAATAGAGCTGCGATGCTTTGGTCTGAATTCCTCGTTACTGCAGCTCCACAGACCCCTCTGCTCGTCTTAGAGCAGCTGGTTTTGGTGTGGACTCGTTAATTGTGAATGAGACGTTTCACGCCCCGCCCCCCTCCAGGTCGCAGAGTGTTCCACTCCACCCTATTCGGCCATTTTTGTAGTTTGATAGCAGCGATACAATTACCCACCGGCAGAGAAACACGGAGGACTTTCCCCACTGATGTGAGTACATTTTTCCAGGAAAAACAAAATTTAACCAGACACTTCAAAGAGGCTCTGATGCCGGGGGGGTGATGAATCGTGCGTGTTAATACACCCAGCAGCCGGGACATTTTGACTTGTCTACTTGCAACTTCGGCACAAGCGAACTTGGATTACAAAATCGCTGTGAGAAAAAAAAATTGGAGAATTCATGAAATTGGTTAGCTGGAAGTCCGTGACCTTGTTTAGCAGTTCCACAGCAAAGTGATGCAACAGACAGGAAAACTTAACAGAGAATAGAAAAAACTGAACCGACTGAAAATGATGACCCCAAAAAGAAGAGGGAGAGAATACATTTAAATTTCCTGCACTCCTACACACTCAAAGTACACAAAAAATGTATTTAAGGGCTAAAAAACAGTGGAATTTGCACGTTATATGTCCCCTTTAACTTGAGTGGATTTCTTCAGAACAAGGAAAAAAATGTGCCCTGGATATCTGGACTATGAGTTTCCTAAAGGAAGTTTATGAATCCGTCAGCCGGCACATTCTATAGCACATCAGTTCTGACTGGTTCTGTCCTTGTTTCTTTTTGAAAGGGGATTGTACAACCACTTCTGCAAACAAACAAACCGCAAACCCTGGACCATAATTCCTTGGATTATTTTAGACCAATTGCCAAAACTGCCATAAACCTCTCTCCCCAAGGCTTTAGAAAAGGTTCTTACTGAACAGCTGGTTGCGCTCTCAAACAGAAATGCGCTCTTTGAAAGATTCCAGTTGTGTTTCAGAGCGAACCACAGCACAGAGATGGAGATGGACTGTTGTTATTGGCAAGTCATAGTCACCTTCTATGAAGATGACCTGTGGGTTTACCTCTGGGCTCTTGTCCTGTGAGTTTTACTCATATGCAGATGACACACATCTGTACACCCCTTTTAACCCCAAAGACAGAACATGCACTGAATGACTGTATCCAAGACATTAAATGCTGGATGGCGCAGAACTTTCTGCAGCCGCGACAACAAGCCTGAGCTTCTTGTCTAAAAAGTCGGCCCAATAGGGTAAAAATCTCGGCATTATTTCTGACAACCACTTCAGCTTTCTGTGCAGTAACATCAATGACACGCCAACCTTGTTTTATGCAGCTTAAAAGAATGAACGAGATCAGCTCAATTTTAAAAAATTTAGAGACAACTATGCATATTTGTATCTCCTCTAGGTTAGATTACTGTAATTCATTATTTGTTTAAGCCAACAAAGTTTAGACAAATTACAGTTTGTCCAAAATGCAGCAGCCAGACCAAAAAAGAGACACCTCCCCCCTATTTTTGATTCCCTTCACTGGTTATGTATTAATTTTAGAATTTAATTCAAAATGTTATTGTTGACTCACACTAAAGTATATTTCAAATCTCCTGCCACGGTACATGCCTGGTTGTAAATTGAGGTCCTCAGCCAGAGGCTCTGCTGGCCAGCCCACAATCTTGGCCAAGGACCCAGGGTGATCCAAAGGGTGATCCAAAGGGTGATCGGGCCTTTTCTGTCGGGACACCCGTTCTTTGGGATAATCTCCCTGAGAACATCAGTTTAGCGAGCGCCTTCTTGTTTTTTTTTTAAAAAAGCTGCTAAATAAATAAACTGTAATAATCTTAATAATGAAAACAACATTAATAACAATCAATGTAAGATTGGTTGCTTAACTGAATTACATTTGAAACTTGAGCAGTCATCAAGAATCAGTACATGCGAGAGTTTGCTGCGACCTTCGTCAAAACTAGAAAAAACACAAACAAGGATCATTATGTTAATTCAACTTGATGCCAATTAAACATGCTGACTAATTACATCAAAGGAGGCCTCATGGCAAATGCTCCCACTACCTGTATTCTGTCCTCACCACAGAAAAGATTGAAACGGGCAAACAGGTGATTGCAAATGGTTATACAACACGTTGAACTGAAGAGCAAACAAAGAGCACAGAAGGGTGAAAATGCTTCGATAAAATCCTCGCGCTATCATATTCAATGAGGGATCCATAGTGCGAGTGCGAGGAGAGCTGCTGGTGGTCAGCTATCTGCAGGAACGCAGACAGGGAATACTTCCGGAGACACACAATAAAACAGCAGAACTAGCGCAGGTTTTCTTCTACTTTCAGGGTGCAGACCGAAGGTCATTTTGGGAGGAAACAGTGTGCTTCTCAGCACTCCGCACTACACTGAATGATGTAACTCAGGAGACTTCATTACTCCTCTGCCTGCAGCCGAAACGTCACGTGATGGGTTCCTGACTCAGAGATCTTGTAGTGATATTTTAGCACTGTAACTATTTTTTGAATAAAACTACAATAATTTCTTGTACCTCCATGCATTGAAATACTTTTAATCCTCAAAACCAAAAATCTCCATTTTAGCAGCCTAATGTTTAGACAATGATATTATGTAATGGGGATTATGAGATATTCAGTCTTCACAATTTTACATTGAGTACCTTTATTCTAAAACTGTTCCACAATTTGTAGATGCAGTTTTAAATAAGTTTTAAATTGATGGACCTCTGCCCATCTTTAAATTCAGACAAACTCTCTAAGAGGCTCTTTTTTTTTATTAATCCCCAGTCATATTCTCAATCTGTTCCCAATTAATCTAATTAGTTAGCAAAATGTTCCCCACCTGTTTCTTTTTCCAGCCTTTAGTTTCCCCCATGCCAAGTTTCTGGAGACATGCTGCTGCTATCAAATTCAAAATGAGCTAATGTTTTCCATGAAACAGTAAAATTTCTCACTTTAAACATTTAACACATTTTCTGTGTTCTACTGTAAATAAAATATGGGTTTGTGAGATTTCATTGCATTCTACTTTTATTTGCATTTTACACAGTGTTCCAGTTTCCGTGGGGGGATTTGGGGTTATATTTTATGCATGAAAATTTGGTAATGTTTGCAGTGGTTGTGACGCTCAGATGTAAAACACACATCAGTCAACGAAAGTGAGATGAAACACTTATTTGCAGCCATACAAATTCTGGATCTATTATTGAGTAGATCGCAAAATATGGAAACTATGAACACGCTGCACACAAATCATAAAGATGAAAACCAGCTGTATACTTTTAATGCACAAATTCAACTATTTAAAGGTGAATTGTGGGAATTTTAAGTAGGGTTGTCTCAATGAAGCGTGCGTGAATGAATACCTCCCAAGTCTGAGTGCTGCCTAAAATATTCATGACCTGATTTGGATGAGAAAGAAATATTGCTCTCCTTTTGGCTCTTCTGAAGGCAGCATTGCTACCTGAATGCCGAATGCCACCAGCTCTGTCTTTCTAGACGTCAGCCTTGGGAATTAGTTGGTAGTCATGTATTTTTTTTTCTAATTTTACCTGCTGTGTTAACCTGCTGTCGCTTCATGGGAAAATTGGCAGATGAGTTGCATTTTAACCTGTGACTAATTAGGATATCTAACACCTCAGGCAGGTGCAGAAATTTAAAAACACCTGAATTATCATCTGTACAATTAACCTTCAACGGGACAAAGTGTAAATATGGAAACTTATGTAAAATTATGTGATCATTTTAAATACCAGCCTCGAAGCCTTTAGTAGTTTGGCGAAGGCTCTTATATTATATTCTATGGTGTGTTAACATGTAGACGTCCAGAACAGCGCTGGTGCTGTCACTCCACCAGTGCAGCTCCCCTGGAGACCTGCTGTCAGCACTGATAGACGTAAGAGCCTGAACCTGAGTGCATCCTTCACACTGCGCTGTTAAAATGAAGCAAATTAAATTTCAGGTTACAAATTTAAATAATAAAATTTGAAATGAAGGTCCCCTAAGAATTTGGGTGGTTGAGCACTTTCTCAGTTGTGCATACTAATGAGCTGTGGTACCAAACGGATTATCAGTGAGATGCTCCTAGTGCTTTGGGGGAACCAAATGCACCGTCCACATTTTCTCAACAAGTTTGAGGACTACCCTCTGAGATTTAACACCGTCTCAGATAAATATCTGCACAGGTCCCTGTCGTCCTCTCGCAGGACCAGAGGATGGCAGGACTTTTGCACATTCAATGCACATTCATCTAAAATTTAAATAAGACGATTAACTCACAAAATATAAATGAAACAGGACCTGCACCAACCAAGTATGCAGTCACACCTACTGTAGAAGGTTGTAGATATAAATTTTGACATGCGAGTATCACAGTGCCAAGAAATCTAAGATCTTCTTTGCTTTTGAATTGAATGTTAAATATAGTGAATAAAGAGCTGGTCCTTAAGTACTGGAGGTAACTGATGTGTGACGAATCACAGGTGTACCTGGCTGCTTTGCCCCGAAGGGACGACGGGAGGAGACGGCCTGCCCAGCACATCACCTGGAGCAGGAGGAAGGACAACAGCAGAGACCACGACGTATGATCATGATTACTGTGTGGAACTCCCCTCTTGAGCCAGTCACAACAGTTTTCTCACACATAGCGGAGTGAAAGATGGTTTACGCCAGCAGTAATCTCATTACTGAAAACTCTCTTTAATGTAGGCTTGGATGGTGCCTGGGTAGAGTGTCCGGGAGGCAGGCCACACGGAGACCACCTGCTATTTGTGAATACACTCAACTATTAACTGCACTTTTCACACATCAGTATAATTATATGTCACTCTGACTTAGTACCATGGAGCTAAAAGGTTGGACTGTTCAATCAAAGTCCTTCCAAAAGCAAGTCTCGCCATTCATTTTGAAATGGCTCGAGGCACTTATGTAGCCAGCAATTTTGAAACATTATCTAAATTAACTTTAATTTCATTAGTTACCTGGATATCAAAGCTGATGTATAGACTCAGTCAAATCTGATATAAGTTCCTCAAAAGGTTTCCTCTCTTTATCCCAGAATAGGGTTTGAAACCCCCCCCCCACCACCACCACCACCACCACCACCACCCAACTCCCACCAAAAGGTTCAGGGCTGCGGTGCTAATGCTAATGTCCTATGATCCTGGTCATGGTTCTACTTACTGTAATAGTAAAGGTCACTTAATACACTTGGTGCGCAGAACTTAGAACATTAAGTGCTGACCAAATTTTTATGACAGTCATATGACTGTTGAGGTTTATAGATAAGAGAAGAGCAAACGTGTGAGATGGTCAGGTCATTGTGTCCAGTGGTTTCCATCATCATCATCATCATCAACCCAACAATAGAGGACAACATTTATTTAATCCACTCAGCTGTGCGAATGATAATAGTTTATCTGCAGTTTCATATCATTTGAAGTTATTTAATTAAATAAATACAGTTTAATTGAGGGATTAACTCTGTAGTGAGTGAACGTGCCATTCAAGGGCAGTATTGCTAGGTCATGAGAAAAATATTATCTAGTAGATCTGACAATAGAGTAAATACACACAGGATCTAAAAGTGGCGAACACGATTATCAGCCCTTCCTTGAAGGTACGGCTCACAGCTATGGACTAGCTGGTGATGATGCTGGCCTTTTACACAGCTCTTTGAGGATTAGTGTGACTCACTCTCCCATCCAAGTAGCGTAGCTCTCGGGCAGTTTAGGAACAAAAAGGATGGATTTCCCAGAGTCCACATCAATGGCGCCGTAGCAGTCAGCCTCAGTCACTCCAAAGGCCCAGTGGAAGAAAGACTCCTGTACAATTGAAGAATAAGTCACAGGATTAGTGAGCTAGCTTTGCTCAGATTATTACACAAGAAATATGAGAGCCTGCCTTTGTCAGGCGAGATAGGTCAAGTCACATCACAAGTAAACCTTCAATATGCTGATTGATTTTCATTCAAACAAACAATAGTTGTAGGTTTGTGTGGTGATAAAATCATAGAGATAAGTGAATTGTATGCAATGTGCAGGCTGGCCTACATATTTGTGACAAAGTATGTGAATTATGAGATCTAGAGGTGCTGAGAACGTGACTCTGCCCAGGTGAGGTGTTTGCGCACGTGAAGACAAGTCGACTACACTGAGTGATCAGGCACAACTAAGAGCAAACTCGCTGCTGGCTCGAGGCCCATGAATGGATGAATAAATACAAAACCATAAAGTACCTACCTGCCTGAAGAGGACATCTGTGTCGGTGCAGTACCTCTGTGTCTGCTCTCCCCCCTGCAGCACCACTACTGACTTTGGCATCACACCATCTTTGGCTTTCAGCCCCTGGCACAGTCGTCGTCGGTTCTCAGCAAAAAGGGCAGCAGACACCCTCAGGGTGTCATTACCCAGCCAGTAGACAGGTCTGAAAGGACAGGAAGACAAAATATCTCAAGGTGGCACAGGGTGGAATAGTGGCTGGACAAAATGAAGCATAATTGGAGTACTTTGGATCCAACTTACAACTGCCCTGTGTCAAAGAGCACGAGCCTGCAAACACACTTGCCACACTGTCCCCACCGTTTGTATTATTCTGGTATTATCCTGATATTCATATAAAGATACTTTCAACTGCTTTTTGGTTCACAAGTGGGCAGCACAGCTGCTAGCTGCATATGACTTTGCAGACTAGGCTTTACTGACACAACACCGGAGGGATTTGCGTCTTGACCCGGGATCCTTCACTCGTTAGGTGAATGTGTAAAACACTGCACTGTGGAGCCACTCGTATAGCACGAAGATATGAAAGCTAATTCTGACGATTCACACACTTAAGAAATCAATGCTCCCTCCTGATTTGCGTACTGCAGAATTTGGTTTCCTAACAAAGCCAAACCTTTGCCCTCCATCATTACATCATAAATTATTTATTCTTTATCAATATAAAACTGAACTGCCAATAATCAGCCAGATCATTTAAACCCTGTTTTATAATACTGATGTCCCCCCTTGTTCCTGCAAAAGAAACCGGAGCCATCGAGACATGCACAGAGAACCCCTGACGGTGTTTTGTGGTGTTGGCACCAAGACATTATCTTTGGACCCTTTGGGTCCCATAGATTGTGAGGTTAGGTCCCTAATGCTACGGCTGATTGGTGCAGATCGTATCAGATGCTACTGATTCCACAGTTATTGTCAAAACGATTTATTTTAGAGTCACTTCTCTGCTCAGCAGGGACAGACGACCTGTTATATCACTTCCACCTGGAAATAATCCGCAGGATTTGTTCAGTAGAGGGAGGTGAACCTTAGCCTGAGCTCCCTTGGGGGACAGTTAAGTCATAAGCTAGAGACAGATAGACAACTTCATCAGTGGTAGGTCTTGGGCATAAATCTTGGTCTCTGGCCATAGCGTCTCTGATAAGATTAAAAAAACTGACACAGCTGTATCAAAGGTTAATCCATTACTTCATAGAATTTAATGGCTGACAGAGTTCAGCATCATTCACAGTTGATTGAGTTTACCGTCTTAAGTGTGTATCTGTGAAAACAGCCACGTCTGTTATTGAGAAAGGCAGATAAGATGCATGAAACTGCAATCCAACCACCCAGCCCAGAGAAAACATTATTTTATAACAATAAAGAAGTCAGTCTATGTTGTGTCACAACTACAAGAAAACGGAGATCAGCATAATACTACGTGGCCCACTGAATGCTGGGAACAAAAGAATTAAAATGTGTATTCAACGGTGTTCACTAATTTATTGTAATAAGTGAAAAGCCCAGAGTGCGCACAAGCTGCTTATTTTCTTCGTTTATGAGTAGACAAAGAGTAATTCAACTCCTGGTTTTCCATATTATTGCAATCTGCAGCTGTTGTGATGCAGAGCTGTGCAGATGTTTTTGGTACTAAAAGTAAAGTGAGCGCACAATTTAAACTAACTTAAAGATTATTTTAAAAATAATATTTATTATTTATCACTTGCCCTAAATCAGTGCCCAGTAAAAAGTAAAAAACCACAGCGACTGCCCCAGTTTTCTTTGCTTTTGAAGGCCCACTCGACCCAGTTCTTCTGTGGCTTTTAGTCTGTCTCTTCCATGTGACACAAACTAACTCCATGAGATCACATTACGTTCCCTTTCTTTTTACTTACACCCTGGAATATTTCACTAACTTATTTTCTAATAATCTGTCTGCAGTCTGACGTGTTCAGGTGGGTGTTAACATGTCACAGTCTTCCCTGGAGGGGACATCCAAGCAAATTTACCACAAGGCCAGACCATGCAATGTTCAGAAATGTTGGGGAAAAAAAATCCAAGAGCTAAATTTTGGACTCTACAGGCCTTAGTTAGCATGTTAAATGTTAAAGTTCATCAAAGTGGGATTAGAAAAACCTAAACAAGTACGGCCTGCCTGGAAGGGTTGCTGGGAGAAAGTTTCCTGCACAGCAGGTTTGCAAAGTTGCATCTGAGCAAACCAAAAGACTCCAGAAGCAACGTGTCATAACTCCGCTGTGTGTGGCCGGCAGGATTAGGACTGAAACATGGGACTCGGAAACGGGATGTGACTATCAACAGCTTTACTGCTGGAGTCTAATCCAAAATGACAACAGACTCAATAAAGAAACTGGGCAGACGAAAGAAATACAAATTACAGACAAATAATACACTGCACTGGAACAACACGAGGGAGAAAACAACCAGGCACAAAGGGAAACTTCTACGCTCCAGGATTACGAGAGGATGGGAAACAGGTGGCCACACGGCTGGGAATGTCTAACATAATCATTAAAGGGGACGTTCACCCAGACGTAAGACACAGAACTGCCACCAAAATAAAACAGGAAGGGAGCAACAACAGGACAGGGAGACAAACTCGGCACAAAACACAAAACTCTGGATCAAACGTAACTTTTCACACGCTGCAGTTTGGCAGAGTTGTTGTCAAATAGATACAGGTGGTGTATTATGTCATGCTGGTGTTCATCTGAGGCTGCACCTATTCAAGCTTAAACCTGGTCAGAACCGTCCCGATACGTAAAGCCTCATAACTCAAACTTTCTTTTTTGGCATGACTGTAAATACACATTTTTCTTTTTTGGTCAAAGTGCTGCCATAAAATGGAAACTTAAACTTTACTGCAGCCGCGAGGTTGCCAGGTTCCAGAATGTCATTTGCTAGTTTCTACCGGTGTTTATTTGTCTTAGAAATCATGGATGACCAAGTTACCATCATCGGTCCTTTCCATGTGCAAAAAGAATAGGAACTCGTCTCCTTCCTGCCTTTCATAAAAAAAACATATACCAGTGTATACATATAAAGAGCTACACTGAGTGGCTCATACACGCTGCAGAAGAAGGAACTTAAACACTTTTTTAAAGCAGGTTTCCAATTGTAGTCAGATGAGCTAAAGGAAAGAAAAAGTTGCTCAGAGCAGTTTAAATCTAGAAATGAATTCTGTTTACATGCATCAAGAAGTGCGGGATGTTTTTTAACAGCTGCTGTCTGTGGAAAATGGGTGTGAAATGAAAACGATGAGGATACTGAAAACAGCCGCACTTATGGAAGAATCAGCAGCCTCACTACATGAATTTCCTGAGAGACACAATTCAGTGCTCAGCAAACTATTCTGAATAAAATAAAGCACTTCAAAAGTTCAAAAACAAAAGGATTTTTGAGACTCATTTTGTTTTAAAGATTTGTCTAGCAAACCTAGCCCCTCAACCCTGAAATGGATGATTGAGTGGAAAAGATAATGGATGGATGGATAGCTGGATGGACAACCCTAGACAATCTGCCTCTGTGCTGTTCACGTCCTCATTTTTTTTTTTTAGCTACCTCTGACCAGAAAAAAA
>VUQK01019267.1:0-18457 GCA_015106715.1 Bujurquina vittata | reverse complement strand
ACGAAATTAAAAGTGCCATCAGTCAGTGACTAACCCCCCCCCCAATAAATAAATAAATAAATGGAATGAATGAATGAATGGCTATAGTAAAACCTTGCACACAACATAAGTGTACTCCTGTACAGCCAGTACTCTGTGTAAATAGCAAAACATGTAAACAGACTGAATGAACAAAATTCCTTCAGTCAGAAAGTTTCTCGCTAGCTCAGTTAATCCACAGAGATAAAAAAAGCCGCTAGATCTAGCAACGTCACAAAGTTGGCAACACTGCATGACCCATGTGAGCAAAATCTGCTGCGTGGTGGGGTGACGTATTTACACCATGAAATTAGCATATCATGATATAATTTATTTTCCCGGGCAACATTTTTTTACCGGTATTTTCGTGAACGATATGATATGGCCCACCCCTAGATCCAAGATGTTAAAAAACAATACAAAAACAAAACAAAACAAAAATGGTACAAGGTGCATCTTGACCTATTCAAAAGAAAACAAGGTTGGAAAGCTTAAAGACACTATGGAGATGCTTTGTGGGTAGACAAATCTGTTCTGGGGGAATAAATGGTGCCAAGGAAAGCAACAAGCTTTGTGAAGCCATCAGTGATTAGAGCAATCCTCTGCCGAAAATACCAGGTGCAATCATGGCACCTGATGATGGCAGCCTACTGAGCTGGCAGGAAGAGACAGAAGCTAATGACAGTCAAGACGTGAACCTGGAAAGCATCAGTATTTTTTTTAAAATCATGACCTAAACTTTGTTAAAAGGAAAATAAAAATTTCTTGGTGGTATTTGTTCCTGTTACAATTAAACAACCTAGCCATTTTCACACCCCTGATTTTCCTAGACATTACGCACAGACATACATAGAATACAAAACTGACCAACTCTGTCAATATAAGAATACCTGCAGGGTAAAGTCCAAAGAATGCACAGCCAACAAGTGGTCGTCCGGTATGCTGCATGCACTATTCAGACAACACCCTGGCCTAAACTAAACAAACCAGTCCTGTTGTGCGCTACATGCTTGAAACAACAGCTTCAGTTAACGTCTCGATGTGATTCTCTGATATATTCCAGAGGTCATGTGTGGAAAATGGATCTAGAATTGAATAAATTCAAAATCATGGACACAAATGTGAAATCGTATGTTGCATTTATGGCATCAAAGGATGGAAGCCACAGAGATGGCACACCGTTAGAAATCCTGTTCTTCTGCAGCCAATTTGAATTTAACCACCTGCTGGTATCACTATCAGTGATCTATCGAGCTTTCATTTTAGTTTGCTTGTAACATATTAGTCTACGACAATAGATAATACAATGTAATATAAAGAACAATGACTGGAATATATTAGTCTATTAAGGGGTTTTTTCCTTTTTAGTTGCACAGCTCTAGTAGTTGTGAAGTCATGTTCTACTTTAACCTGCTTCTTTGCTGTGTGCATGTTGGTGAGACAGGAGAACCTGCAGTATCAAATGACAAGCACATTCAGCATAGTTCCCCCACCACCACTAATTCACTTAGCTTTTACAGTCAAAATAGTAAGGAAATCTCTGGAGCGGGAAAGTTTGCACAGAAAAATATGCAACATTAAGTTCACTCTGCCCTAAAAAGGCCAAGATATTTGATAGTTATCAGTCAGTTTCACAGCCCACACACCAACTGGCTATCAAGAGACACTTTTACAAAGGGAGTTCATTATGCAAATGTGCTTTCAGTTTTGTGTGTGTGTGTGTCCGGGGTAATGGCACCCATGACACAAAGTAGTTAGGTTTATGGATAGATCTACTTGTATAAGTTATTTTAATATAAAGTGAGTACTAGCTGTTCTCCCAACCTCTAAATATTGCACATAGCTTATTGCCATCTTACAATGATGAAACACTATTAGAAAAACAGAAAAATAACAAAAAGCTAGGTTGCCACTTTTTTTAATACCCTTAAGGGTTAAAAAAAGATTTTAAGCTGATGAAATAAAGAATTCCAAATAACCTGATCATATCTAAATTCTCAAAAAAAACAAAAGTTTTAAATGCATCTGTGCCACCTCAGAAATAAAGGAAAATGTGTGCACAAAAAAGGCAAAGAGAAATTTCTCAGATAATTAAACAGTTCAGAACTGACCTTTACAAACTCCACAGTGAGCTTGCCATTGAAGGTGGACACTTCTCCCTGCACGCTCAGCTTGCCTCGTCTAATAGAGAAGGGCACGATCTCATCATGGGCAGTACTGTGACCCACTCGATCAAAAATATCCAGGTCCTTCACCACCACGTGGCCATTTAGACGAACATCGAATACCTAGAAAAACATTCCTGAATCAGTAATTATTAACAGCTGATTGTCATTTGTTCATTCTTTCACTCACACGCACGCACACAATGCCTTTAACAGATGAAACTGTCAACTCATGGAGTACATGAAAATGTGGATTAAAGGTGAGCCTATGACTTTCCTCACACAGTAGAAATGAGCATTATTATTTTTTAATAAAAATGGCTACAGTGTGGATTATCTCTCTCTATTAATTGCACTTATTATGAAATAACATTACTGACTCTTTAACTGCCTTACCTTTTGCTGTGACTGAGCAAAGTAAACCTCTGCATACTTCATAACCAGTATATAGTCTCCTTCTTCACGAATGGGGACATCATAGCCAAAGGTGTCTTCGTTGTAGCGCTCTGTCTGGTACAAAATCTGGTCCTCTTGATTGGAGCGCAGTATTGGCAGACGCATCCCATAATTAGATGCTACAAATGGATAAAAACATCAGGCTCAGTGTGCACTCACGACAACCAGATCTGCCTAACAGCAGCCATGCTGGAAATATTATACTGCAAGTCAACCAAAGCAGCACACTGCAAAAGCCCACAAACTTTCTCAAGATTTAATGACTTATTTCTGCTGTGCCTCGAAAAATTAAGTAAATTAAGATTAAAAAATTTCGCCTCAAAAACTGAACCAAAATGCTTCTCCAGTCACGCGTATCACATCAGTACCTGCTTCCTCTACACAGCGAGTGGGGCGGGGCTGTAATCGTCTATGCTGACTCCTCATAAGTTTGGAGTTACTTGCGGAAGCCAGAACATGCAGGTTTCTGCAGGAAATGCCCGTTTTACCTCCGAGGAGCACCTTCTACATTTACAATGTCACTCTCACCAGCACCTTAAAAGGTGAAGTGCAGTACCTTAATAGTTAATCACGTCCACTCACCTTTACCAATTTTCCCTTCCAGTGGGTCCTTTTTGTAGTGAATCCCGTGTACATCTACATGCGCGTCGCCCCCGGCATTTACAGCCCAGATAACCCGTTCAGAGAGGCTGGGGCCCCCGCCATCTGCCCAGGACTGCTCGGACAGCAGCAACAGCACCGCTGTGACCAGCCCGGCGGCGAGCTGCGCCGTGACCCGCTGCATCACCTCACACCGCCTGCTCCTGGACACACAGACAATCAGCGTCGGTATCTGCCCGCATGCGGCACGAACCCATCCACAAGTAACATTAAACTGCACAGGGTTAGCAAGTGTCAGGAGCTAGCGAGTTCGTCTCGAGGACAAGAAACACGATATCGTTAAGGTAGCCAGTATGCTAACGTTAACAGTACCGGCAGTAGCATTTTTTGCACACACATCCGGAAAATATCATTTTTGTCATAAACACTTATTCTAGTTTCATGGTGACAAATTGATAACACACCACCTCTGTATCCGCTGGCCAAACAAGAAAATGTAAAGGTAATGAGAAATCGGCAGCGAGTACAGTTGGTTATTTAGCGAGGCTAGCTAGCTAGCTAACCTGTCTAACCAGAAATTCTTGGTGAATGAGTGCCCAGCTAAGCTTACCTTCCCCTGCCACAAATATATCCAACCTGCGCTTTGCAAACCTATGAGCGCGTCTCCGCTGGCGCTGTGTGACCGGATGCCTACAGCCTACACTGTGCGATAACTTCACTTAGTGCAGATTTTATTACTTTCTGCTGGCCCCAGCCTCCTACACTGACTTTCATTCAATGTGTGCATCCGAATGAGCATTTGGTGCTCCGCCGCTGCTGCTGCTGCTAGCTGCAGCTGCTGGCAGTTTGCAGGAGGCGGAGCAGCGCTACCTAACCTTAAATTTGCGGTGAGTGACAAACACTCCTGTCCAATCACATCGCCCTGCTGCTAAAAGGCTTCCCGGACTGTCAAACACATTTCATATACCGCAGACCAATCACATCATTCTTTGTTTAAACATACACGCACACACAAAGGTATTAATTTACTTTTATATGACAGGAAATGACTTTTTGAGGGCTGGAAAAATTATGCACCTTTAACAAAAACGGACAGAAAAGCCGTTTTTTCCACGTCAAGTCAGGGATTTGAGAATTTCATGCTCCGAGTTAAGTTTTTAAGGCAGCAGAATACCAAACAGTAATCATCCCCGGCCTTATTTCCATGACTGAGCCAGACTTATATTCAGAAGAGTGTGACGAATGAGGCACAAACAAGGACATTAAACCTTCTGACATCTAATGAAACTACCATTATGTTAAAGACAGGCTTTCTTCTGTTATCCTCTGTTTGCGTTGTGTTAAAGTTTTCTTTGGCCATCGGTTTATCCTTCTGTCCCCGTCTGTAATAAATCTAACACCTTTACTAACTCTGAAGAACAAAATGTAAAAAATATTCAACACCGTAATTCCTGCACTTTTTAAAAATCCCATGACCTGAACTACTGTCGCACACAACACGTGTTCTTTAAGAAGAAGTCACGCCCCCGTTTTTCCGGTACGGTCTCGTCCAATTGGGAAAGTCCAACGCAACGCGCACCCAGAGCCCTCTGCGCGCACACGGCGCACCTGAGAATTGACCAGAAAGAGATGAATGAAGATAGTTGCTATGGCAACAACCAACCGCCACAGATGGCAGATTTTCCATGACTGTCTTTTTTGTTTGTTTGTTTTTAACCTGCTAAATATCCTCTTCAAAATAAGAGCAGTAAACATTAAGCAGTTTGTTGCAGCCGCTGCTCTAGTTGGACCAGCACATACCTGCAAGGCCATACCATCTCCAGGAAGTACTTAAACAAATGTGTAGACATTTGTTACTTCCGGCTTGCTGCTACTACACATGCACGCAGGTCTCGGCTACATGATTTTATGATTTTCTCCAGAAAACTATCACAGACTTGATAGTGCAGTTATGTCGTTGGTGTTGGACTGCCTGCCTCAGTCTTTTGTTATTTTTGCATGAAAAATGATCTGGCGCAGCCTAAGTGTTATACAAATGTGCTCTTCTAACTTTTTTTTGTTGCTTTTATACTTGCACACAGGGTTGGGTCAGCGTGGTTGTTAATAAATAGGCTTGCATGGAGATTTTTACTAACTAGATAATAAAATGAATGAATGATACTTTATTGATCCCACAATGGGGAAATTACAATTAACAGCACACCCATCCAAGAAGACAAAACAAACATGGGGTGATAGGTGAACTGTGGCTATGCTGCCCCCCTTCTGGAGGCGCTGCCATTACAAAGACGGAAACAATAGCGAAAACATATAAGGATAAAACGTCTAGTCTGAATGCTTTTGGATTTCTCAAAATTGATATATTATGAATAAAATTTGCAACATTATGAGTTACACAAATATTCATTTTCACTTCAAATTAAATGCATTTTGCAGATTGAACATTTACAGTTGGTCAAATCTAATTACCCATAAGTGCAAAATACATCAATATCCTTTGCAAAGAAGTTTTATATAATTTCACACATTTTCTGACAGTCTAACTATACTTATTTTTAAATCTGATTACATAATCCAGATCACATGTAATCTGTTATTATCCAACAGTAGATGCACATCCTGTATGTTTGTTTTAGCTTCATTTGCGTTCAACTGTCGCAGCTCCACAAATAAAGTAGTTAAACATCTCTCTGTGTAACTTTTATTTAGTCTTATACAAAACATGATGTTAATATACTAAAAAAAAGGAATTTATGAAAGGGCACACGGGGAGAAAGCACAGTTCATATGTTTACGTTTGGTGATTTTTCTTCTTTTTTCAGCTGCTCCCTTTAGGGGTCACCACAGCCCTCTCCCTCAATCTCACCCTATCCCTAACATCCTCTTCTCTCACACCAACTCTCTGCATGCCCTCCTTCACTACATCATGCCTGGCAGCTCCACATTCAACGTCTTTTGTCCAATATAGCCACTGAACTCTGGACATGTCCAAACCATCTCAGCCTTACTTCTATAACTTTGTCTCCAAATTGCTCAACATAAGCTGTCCATAAGCTCTGAGTTACTCATTTCTAATCTTGTCCATTCTGGTCACTTCCAGAGAAATCTTAACGTCTTGTCTGCCTCCTGTCTTTTTGTCAGTGCCAGCGTCTCCAAACCATACCATCACAGCAGGTCTCACTACCATCTTGTAAACCTTCCTTTTCAGTCATGCTGCTATCCTTCTGTTAAAAATCACCCCGACACTTCTCTCCACCAACTCCACCATGTCTGAACTCTCTCTTTCACCTCTCATATACACTGTCCGTTGCTTTGGGTGGTTGACCCCAGGTGTTTAAACTCATCTACCTTTACTACCTTACTCCTCCTTGGAGCTTCACTCTTACACCTGTTTCCCTCTCATTCAGACACATTCAAGTATTCTGTCTGCTCTCTATTCTGACTACAGATCACAATGTCAACTGCAAACATCATAGTTCACAGACATTCCTGCCTGTCACTGCAAGCAAGAGCGGACTCAGTCAATCCCTGATGTAATCCCAACCCTACCTTGCACCCATCTGTCACTCCCAACACACTTCACCACTGTCTTGCTGTCCTGATACATGTCCTGCACCACCCCCGCATACTGCCACTTCTGACTTCCTCATGCAGTACCACAGTTCCTCTCTTAGCACCCTATCATATGTTTTCTCTAGATCCACAAATAGCATTTGCTGATTATACAGTCATAGTAAACATACCCAGCTAGCAGTCTTATACACATGCACATTACAGTACAAAAGTCTTGAGACACCCCTCATTTCTTCATAGTTTGCTTCCAAGGAGCCAGACTTTCTCATAATTCTTTAAAGCAGTCTCAAGCAATAGTTCTCCAGGGTTTTTCTTCAGACACTGGCTACTTTCAGCACGGCAATGATCCCAAACCCACTGCCAATGCAGGAAAAGCAAGCCTGGATAGAAAAATACACAATTGAACACCATCAGTCATGGATTAACCTCTCCAGAGCCTGGACCTCACCATTACAGAAGGAGTTGTTCAGTTCTTGTCAGAGAACGGAACAAAAAGCAGCCAATGCCCAAACAAGAGCACTGAATATCCTTCAAGATGCCGGGAGATCTATTCCTGAAGACTACTTAAAGAAATTACAAGAAACATGGCTCAGAGAGTTCTGGCTGTGTTGTAGAAAAAAGTTGAGCTACTCCTGATATAAAGAAAGGAAGGGTGGCTCAAAACATTTGCACAGCGAATGAATAATAGATATTATAAGGAGAGTGGAGGTTTGTCCTCTAGACATGCAGTGACAGCACTCACACAGTCATTCGTAAAATGAATGCATTATAGAAAAACAGACAAAAGGTCCACACCAAAATAAGCTGTTGTCAGTCTATGTTTTCATTTTGATTAAAAAAACCCAAAGAACAGTAAAATATTTTCCTTGGCAACATCACCACAATAAAAGGGGCTCAAATGTAAACACCTTTTATTCTTCTACAGTTAACTTGGCAGAATATTTTGTTGACTTTGTTGGACAGAAATGCAAATGTGCATACTGAATTTAATAAATGTCTTTGGCATGCATAGAAATTTTTGACAGCACTGACATGTGGAGCATTACCACAAATACAATCATCGAGACACTGACAGACGGTACATTTACAACATTATCACATCCACTGTAAATACACTTCACATACGTCATTTCTACTGTGTAATCCCAGACAGGGCAAGATGTATTTAAAAACAAAACAAAACCCCCCCCAAAAAACACCCATTACTTGTTTCCAAAGTAAATAATTCAAACTTGTTGGCATTAAAAAATTATTCATTTTCCTGCAAACCGCAGCAGATGAGTATCAGTTTGATCCTATGGATTTAATAGCGGTGCATCTTATCGTACTGTAAATATTTCAACTGCCCTTAATCCTGGACGAGTGAATAACGCATATGAAATGTATTTATATTCAGCAGCTACTGAACTGGCTGTCAGACAGTGGTGCATTTAATCAGACGTTAACTGGCACAGTGAAAAACCACAGATGGTCACACAGGTGGGATACAGGTGTAATATTGCCACCACACGGGTTCCTCGGTGGAGCACCAATGTCACACAAAGGTCGTTCCGCTTGCAGTTTCTAATATCACACATACTGGATGAATATACAGTGGAATTTTCAACAGCACAGTGACCTTTAACATCTTTTCTACAAATATTTAGTCTCTCATGCTGATGCCGTTCTACATCAAAGGTGACGTTTTGTGAGACGCTTAATTGTACAATATAAAGATTGAGACAAGACACCAGCAATCTATCCACACAGGAAGTTATTTAGTGAGAATTAAAGTGCAAAAAACATAAATTAAGTAATCATCAGCTAGGCTACAGCGAATTCTGCCTCAGTTGAACTGGAGACTTTTCAGGAAGAACACTTATTGACTCAAAGTGTGAGGTGACTCCTCACTCTGTAACATTCGAGGAGTTTTATTTCCAGTGTCATTCAGATTTGGATGGCTCAGAAATTCTCGGTGTATCCTTTGGGTGTAGGTGGTCTAGTGTTGAGAAGGATGTAGCTTCACATTCAGGACGGATCATATTAATGATCTTAGCGAGACATCATCCGTACAAACTCTGCGAAAAGAGAGAAGAAGGACACTGCAACTGCGACTGAACCATACTCTGCATTACACCTTAAGGTTGTTTGAGAAAGCTGTTTTACCTTCAAAGTCAACGAGTCCATCGCCATTCAAGTCCACGTCCCTTAGGATGTCTTCTACTTCCTTCAGACCAACCTGGAGAAAAAGGTAGGATGGCAGCAGTGAGTGAAGCACAGCACATAAGTAAAGGCTATTCATTCAAGAAGAATTTCTCTCTTTGAGCTGAACCTTACTTGTTGTCCTAACAGTTTTCTCATTGCATCTCTGAGCTCAGATGTGCTTATGGCGCCATCTCCATTAGTGTCAAACTGAAAACAATAAGCAGATGTTCGGTGTTAAAAATAGAAAAGTTTCTAATAAAACCAGTTATCAAAATTTGAATTCAAACAGTCTCACCTCCCTAAATGCATCTTTTAACTCCTTTATTCCAATCATGTCTGCAGTTTCAGCGAGGAGTTTTGGGCCCATCAGCTCTACAAAATCCTCAAAATCAACATGACCTCCCACTTTAAAAAAAAGAAAGAAAGATTTTGGTACAGAATTTCAAACCTAAAAACACAAAGAGGATACAGTTATATGTATGACATATATAGATGTTTGTCCTTACAGTTCATGTTTATCTGTTGGCTTAGTTCTATCAGCTCCATTTCAGTTGGCATGTATCCCATGGTCCTCATGCAGTTTCCAAGATCTTTACAGCTGATGAAACCGTCCTTGTCTTTGTCAAACTCTTTGAAAGCATCTCGTAACTCTGTTATAAAAACAGTAACAGAAGTCATATTAGTAACTGAATTATATTACTTTATAGACTGTATATACAGCACCAGTCATAGGTTTGGACACACTGATTAATCTGGCTGCAAAACAATGTAATTCAACTAGAAAAAGGATCATACTCCTCATTGATTTATGATCCCAGTAAACACTTGTTTTGCAAAATCCTAGTTTTAGGTGTCATTTAACACAACAGGATGTTCATTTTGGAAACTGTGTTTCCATCTTAAGTTAAATTTGATGATAAAACCTTCCAGTAATCACTGAATATGAATACAGTTTGCTTTACCATCCACAAATGCAGGTTAGAGCTCGATCATTCAAAGAAGAAGTCATATATAAACATGATCCAGAAACGCTGCCATCTACTCTGAGCCAAAGCTCATTTAAAATGGAAAACTGTTCTGTGGTCAGACGAATTGAAGTTTGAAATTATTTTTGGAAAACATGGACAGCACATCCTCTGACATGAAGAAATAAGGGATGATCCATTTTTTTAAAATCAGCGCTCATTTTAAAAGCCTGCATCTCTGATGGTATGTGCATAATTGACAGTTTGCACATATGGAAAAGCACCATCAGTACTCAAAGAGATATACGGGCTTTAGATTAACACATGATTCAGATATCGTCTGGATGGGGTGGTCTCACATATTTCACCAACCTAGATCGGACAAGAACAGCGCAACATTCCTCTCCCAGAAGTCCAGCAGCTGGTCTCCTCAGTTCCCAGACATTTATGGACTGTTGTTAAAAAGGGGATGCTACACAATGGGAAACATGGCCCTGTCCCAACTCCTTTGACATGTGTTGCTGTCATTAAATTTAAAATAAGCTAATATTTTTCTTAAAATTGTACATTTTCTTAGTTTAAACATTTGACATTTTTTCTGTTTTCCACTGTGAGTAAAATATGGGTTTATGAGCTTTGCAAATCATTCCATTCAGTTTTTATTTACATTTTACTGTACTCAAGCCCTTTTATTTACATGTTGTTTCCATGTAAAAATCCCAAGAGTAATTTCAGGCTTATGTTAGTTCCCTAACTGAATAGGAAGGCAAGGGAAACTTACCATCCATTTCTTCTGGCCTCAGTTCTCTGTCCTGTTGAGAAAAGACAATCAGCGGTCAGCACAAAATGAAAATTACAACGCATGAAGATAACATTCATCGTCATCATCATATCAAACACTTTTCTGAATATGCACACGCAGGCATACTGTTGACAGTGTTGTGACTCGAGTGATGCCCAAATCTAAATATGCAATCGTTTCCATAACAGTCTGCAACCTCCACGAAAATGTTCGCTACAGTATGCCTGCCATTAAAAGACTGAAACTATCTCATATCGTGATGAACAAACATCTTGCACAAACAGGCCGATCCCGATCAAACATAACCAGGAATAAAGACCCTGGAGTTCACAGAAGAATGCAACTATTATTTTTTTTTACTGCTTGCTTACAATGAATGCAACCTTTAAAGGGCAGAAAAAGAGGCAGACATATCCCAGAGTCCTCAGGGGTTAACAGCAAGAGTACTGTGAAGCCTTAACACAACTCTGAGGGCTGACATCAGGCCTGAACAGCTGTCAGGCTGGAACCACTGACATAGAAATCAGAAAAGACGCATGTGCCCAAAGAACCGGCCAACCCAACACAAAGGCATGTGCAGTCCCCTGAGAACGTCTTCTGTCAATCAGTCACTGCCAGCTCATCAAACATCACCAGTTATCCAATCAGCTGACACTACAGAAAAAACCTGTATTGCTTTGCTGAGCGGTGTAATACATCAAAGTACAACATTTCAGAGGCTCATTTGTTTTATGCAAATCACCATCATGACCAGTAACCACAGTGCAGACAGGAAAATACATGAGTTGCGGATTTTGCTGCTGGGGAATGTGGCCTTACAGGGATCGTTTGACATTTTTAGGAATAAAACATTTTCCTTTTCTTGCCAAGAGATAAATTACAGTGATATCATTCTCATATCTGTATGAAAACTATGCTTACTCAGGCAGAAACAGATAGCCTCAATCTGTCTGAAGATAGCAAAATCCCATCTATCACCCTCTAAAACTCACAAACTAACATGTCATACCTTTTTCTTTACAGTGGGTTAAGGAACACTAGCTGCTCTAGCAATAGTCCAGGAAATAATCTCACTTAAAGGGGACCAATTATGCTTATTCCAACTCTGTATTTTTGTTGGACTCAAATGGAATTGTTGTGTATAATTCACTATTCAAAATAATCCTTATTCACTCTGTTCTTGCAGCACTTCAGTTCAAACCACAGGGATTACTTCTACACTTTGTGGTAGCTGTAGCTCAGGTGGTAGAGCAGGTCACCTCCTGATCGGAAGGTCAGGGGTTTGATTCCTGGCTGCTCCGGGCTGCATGCCAAAGTATCCTTGGGCAAGCGTCGGAGTGTGAATGTTAGACATTAAACATTTAGCTTACTTACACAGGGAAGTGCTGGTGTGAATGTAAACATGTTGTATAAGTGCTTAAAGTGCTCAGACATATGGGAAAAGTGCTATATAAGAGCTAGTCCACTTACATACACTGTTCAAATGTTTGTTAATGCAAATATCTAATCAGCCAATCACATGCCACCAACTCAATACATTTAACATATAGGCATGGTCAAGACAACTTGCTGAAGTTCAAACTGAGCATCAGCATGGGGAATAAAGATGTTTTAATTTGCTTTTGAGCATGGCATGGTTGTTTATGCCACCTGGGCTGGTCTGAGTATTTCAGAAACTGCTGATCTACTGGGATTTTCACACACAAACAGGTCTAGGGTCTGAAAATAGAGAAAATATCCAGTGAGGGGCAGTTCACTGGGTGAAAAAGCCTTGTCAATGCCAGAGGTCAGAGGAGAAAAGGTATGAAGAAGAGTTTATGTCTGGCTCTCTTCAAGAGTGTGTCTTTTGTCCTATTTCCTGTGATGGGCCACAGCAGCAGAAGACCACATCGGGTGCCACCCGTGTCAGTTAAAAACAGGAAACTGAGGCTAGAGTTTACACGGGCTCACAAAAATTGGACAACAGATGATTGCAAAAATGTTGCCTGGTCTGATGAGTCTTGATTTCTGCTGTGACATTCAGATGGTAAGGAGTCAGAATTGGGCATAAACAACATGAAAGCATGGGGCCATCCTACCTTGTAGCAACAGTTCAGGCTGGTGGTGATGGTGTAACAGTGTGGGGAATATTTTCTGACACTTTGTGCCTCTTAGCACCAAATGGGCATTTTTTAAATCACCGCAGCCTACCTGCGTGTTGTTTCTGATCATATTCATCCCTTTATGAGCACAGATGGCTGCTTCCAGCAGGACACGGTACCATGTCACAAAGCTCAAATAATCTCAAACTGCTTTCTCCAACATGGCAGTGAGTTCACTGTACTCAGATGACCTCCACAGTCACAAGATCTCAATCCAATAGGGCACCTTTTGGATGTGGTGTAACAGGAGATTCACATCACAGATGCGCAGCCAACTAATCTGCAGAAACGGTGTGATGCTATCATGTAAATATGGAGCAAAATCTTTCAAGCATCTTGTTGAATCTGTGCTAGGAAGGGTCCAGCCTGCTGCTAGCAAGGTGTACCTAACAAAGTGGCTATATGTGATAGAAAATATGGAAAAAGGGGAAAGCATAATAGGCCCCCTTTAAAACCACAATATGCTTTTTTTCTTTCTTTTTTTTTTTTACACTTTTTCAAATGGATTAAGTAAACAAGCTACAGCATGTTATTTAATATAAGCTTTAGAAGTGCTAGTAGGCGTATTATCTTTGGACTGGAGCAGAGCTGATGTTTTCCCTTCTTTATAATCATGGCACTAAGCTAAGTAATTCCTAGCTCCAGCAACATAATAACCTGACAAGCAGAGTTGTATGTCAGAACACTGTTGTAATATTTTGTGAACAAATCCCAGATTTTTTTCTAATTAAGAGCTAACAAGAGTGACAAAGAAAAGATGTTTCTGCATTGCTACAGCTGTTTATCCACTGACACCTGTGACACATGTTGGGACTGCTGTTAGGTTATGTGCATTGCATTTATTTTTTCCGAGCTATACAATCAGTCTTTTTCCTCACCAGTGCATTCCAGGCTCATAGCTAATAAAAGACCACAAAAACAAAGAATGGAAATAATGCACAATAAAGTCGTTACTGCAGCTTGTTTAATAATAATAGAAATTCCAGCTTCTCTGACAGGAAGAGTCAATAAAGAGAATTTTGTCCAGACTTACGTACAGCCTGCCTGCACTTTGCCATGCCTTTACTCAGGAAGACACAGGTTTGTCCCAGTATGTTGCTCACGAGAACGCAGTTTTGTGTCATCGAAACAACGGAGTCCTGATAAGACCCAAGATACCCAGACTGGCCCATCTCCTCACAGGACAGCACCACTCTGACTCTCCGCTCAGCATCCTGGAACATCTTTCCACAGGGGTGCAGAGACACAGCAGAATGGAACAAAGATATAAGTTGAGAAGGGATTTGTGAGCTGATATCAGAAAGTCACTGTGGACCTCCCATATTCTTTGAGAGATGACACAGCTGAGGTTCATAGAGCAGCATTAGACTATCAAAGAATTATGTGCCTATGTGGTGCAAGTGTGTATGTAATAGAAACAATGTGGAAAATATGAAGACACGACTGAAAGGTAAATACATCAATAAACCAGCACGTTGCCAACTTTCCACTCATCGTTCATAACAGTTTACTTGCCACGTTGTACGGACTGGCACCTCACACCTATACACTGTCACAGGAACAGTAAACACTCTCAGAAGCAGAGAAAAGGCAAGTGAAAGCACCAGGGAAGAGGTTACACATTTACTGATCACTGATCATGCCTGACCTCAGGATGCCATAATCTCTTGATGGACACAACGATCTGCAAGTTTCTGAAGCCATTAATCTGACAAAGCTACACTCCAGAGCCACCTATAAGCAGAGCGTTGCAGTGCACATCTCTAGAGTTAAATGTAAAATTCTAGGTTTTTCGATTAAATTGAGTATGCATATGATAAAAATATACCCCCCCCCCTTTTTTTTGCAATACCATGAGCATTTGGAACAAAACAAATAGAAACAACTGGAGAAAACTATGTAAAATTATAAACCACCTCTCTGAGAATGGTATGATCTAGTTTCATTTACAAGTGCTAGCTACCACATGATCCATGAAAGAAGCTGAGAAAAAACAGGGTGCAACAGCACAGGCTTACCGTCCTCAGAGGCCAGTCTAAACAGTTTCCCATACCAAAGGAAAGAAGAGGCACTGAAAAGGACCATGAGGGCCTTTCCTCCGTTAAGTCTGCACTTGGGGCTTTGAGAGGAGCGTAAACTCTGGTTTCAACAAGACCCATGAAGACTGGGCTGCTAACCTGTTCCTACAGCTGAATGAGAAACCGCGAGGTATACTGTTCTGCACCGTGTGGCGTGTAGCAACAGCGAGACCAGCAATGATATGGAAAGAGTGAGAGAGGGTTGGGGACGGGTGGGGGGAAGAACATAAATGAAGGAGGGAAGTGCATGGACCAAAGAAGGAAGCAGAATTATGCAAGGAAAAGAAGACGTGAGCAATATTTCACCAGACTGCCACACTGAACAAACTTCTATAAACAGCACAGACAGTTCCAAACAGATCCACAGACACCAAACACGAGAATAAGCAAGAGAAATGGGATAAATGTTCCTACAGCAAAACATGACAAACTATTAACAAATGTAAAGCTGGCAAGCAGACCTTTACGTCAGGGTTGCATGCACCCTGTGAGGTGTTGGAAAATCTGTAGCAGGCAAGTTTAGAAGAACATTCTGTGATGACCTATTTGCAGCTTTGTTGTCCTCCTCACATGCACTCTCGCTCTAGGCCAGTTTGTCAATGTCCAAGCTTGAAATTGCATTTGAATTCATATATATGGCACTTTATATTTTCTGAATGTGGATTTTTTTTTTCTGCCTTCCACCCCCACAACACACCTATCATCCTTTGCCCTCTGCGGGCAGGAGCAAGGTCACTCTGACCTACAGCAGCCACATGGCACAAAAGAGACATATATGAAGACTGTGAGAGGTGTTTTAAAAAATATGTATTTTTAAAAATATGTATTTCTCTTCTGGCCTGTCAAACACTGACTTGCAATCGGTGCAGTGAAAATCCTGCTTGCTTTGTATGCACTGTGAGAAAAAAATGCCAGAGGCACCCTGTGTATTGCTCAAACCATGCGTTACATCTCTGCCCATCACTGTGCTCCTCACCATCTCCTGTAGCTGTCTCATCAAAGACCCTTTTCAGGTCATGCTAATGTTTTCATAGAACTGCTCACAGACTGACTCACAGGTTATTTGTAGAAATGGCTTTTGTACTATAAAGCAATAGAAGATGTTTCTCTGGAAGCCCCAAAGGTTGATCTCTATGTTCCCATGCTGAGCTTATTTTACGACTAAGAGCTTGCTATTTTGGCAGTATATGTAAATCACTCCCTGATTCATAATCTGACTAAAATCCAAACACTAACAAGGCAGCAGATAAACTGACTTTTGTGGAAGAGAAAGAAGAAAATGCTCTCATTAAACACTATTATCAGTAGTTTAAGCAGGAAACTGGAGCTTTGTTAGGCTTTTACTGATAAGACTGATAAGAATTCAAGCACATTTAGGCTGAACTCCTTTCTTTTTGTATAAATAGATTTCTCTCTCTCTCAAAATAGATCCTCCATCATCAGCAGGAACATCTATATGATTTCCTTCAAACACAAAACACAATCACAGCAGTGTGCCTGACTGAATGATGCTGGAAGATGAATGAGTATTTATTTTTTGCCTTTGAACAAAATACACATCAACACATCACAGAGATTTCCACCTCTCTGATGCTGGACCATTTTATTTGTTCCAGCACAACCACTTCAATAAGAAAGGGCTTCCTGATTGAGCAAATCTGTAGGAGGTAGAACTGTACAAATTATATAAGAAATGGATGTTTAGAAGAAGCTTTCTCGTCTTTCTAGTATGTCCGGTAATGTCAGTGTTTGCAGACAGCATCTCAGGACACACTGAGGAATACTGATTGCGGACAGGACTTCAGTGAAGCCACATACATGCTCAGCCACTTCATATCTGTGTGAATCTGCATAAAAAATACTGACAACAAGGTGGCCTTCAGCCGAGGAGCCTCAGTGAAATCACTGACGATTTAGTCTCTTATTCAAACAAGTTTCAGATAAATTAGGATTTGGGTTTGGGGTCTCCCTGTCACAGCTTGTTAGATATTTCATACAGCAAATCTCATATAACGAATTTTACCCAGCTGATGTGTTTTAATTTGGACCAAAACCAATGTTTTCATTTTCCTATATTTAAGGGCCTTACCTGCCCAAAAAGTGAATTGAGGATGGTGCGTAAATTAATATCTGATGCAGAAGAAGCAGCACTGGACCTCCGAGAGCGACGAGAAGACCTGCTGGACAGCGGGACCAGGGAGTAAGAGGACGGGGATGGGCTGCTGACCTGACCGCCGCTATTGGCCACACTGGCCCCGTTGCGGTCCCTCGGCTCGCAGAGGGGAGCCCTGTCGTCATTGCTGTCCGACAGAGAGGGCACCCTGGGGACCGGGCGGGAGTGCGTGTGACAGCGACGGGGACGCTCAGGTTCATCTGGCCCCGCTACGGCCGGACGCTCCTCTCGGTTGTGCTTCCTGCGATGGTGGTGACGATGTTTGGACGTCCTGGAGCGCTCCCTCACACCTCGGCCTGCATCTCCGTTTGGTTCTGGTGGAGCGGAAACTTGGCTGTGAGAAGCATGTGACTTGCACTTGCCCCGAGTGGCTGCATTATTACTACTGTCCTGGCTGCCGGCGAGGGAGGGATGGCACAGGGGTCTCCGGGCACTGATGTCGCATTCGACCGACCAGAAGGACTCCTGGGCTTTGCTGCTGCTGCTCAGGAGCGCGGCGGGACGCTGGTTGTGGTGCTGATGCTGCTGGTGGTGCTGATGGTGGTGCTGACTTCTCCGGCTTTCTGATGTGTGCTCGGGGAGGTGTGTCGGTCTCTTCGCCGCCGAAGACGATTTCAGTAAGGAGGTCGTGGAATCAGATTTTGGAAAGGAGGTGCTCATTGCGGCGAATCTGGTCCAGTCTTTCTCCGCGGGTTGCTCATCGACATCACTTGCTGTTTTCTCTCCATTGTCGACACATATTCTCCTGCTGAGCCTGCTCGCTTCAAGTTGAGCTACCACCTGATTGCTGTGCGGCAGCGCTGCCGGAGCGCGCACAGACAGCGGAATAGAGGGGCACACGTAGGTGCACGTCACCTTTTCATAGATGTGAATGTCTGTTTGTGGCATCGGCAGCTATGTAGGTATGGACAGTAGTAGCCCAATAAACAGCGGTCTAGTTTTCAGTGAGAGAATATAGATAAAGATTTTGGTCATTAAATTGGATTGAGAAACCAAAACCTGCAGAGCTGATCCACAAAGAACATTCATTAATTACGGAATTGTGCCTTTGGGTAACTCAATAAGTGACTATTCTGCACCATGAAGGCATGGGCAGAGCGGGTGTGGTTGGGGTGAATCATGGTTCGACCACCACTACTGGTGTCATCCCCACCCCAGCCCCCACACATCCCAAAAAAAAAAAAATAAATAAAAAAATAAATAAATATATATATATATATATATATATATATATATATATATATAATTTAGCACACAGACACTATATATCAAGTAAAAAAACCCCCACACCCTCACACTTCC
>VUQK01019264.1:0-10714 GCA_015106715.1 Bujurquina vittata | reverse complement strand
TAAGTCCAAACTTCCCCAGAAATCAGTGTGTGTGTGTGTGTGTGTGTGTGTGCGTGTGCGTGTGCGTGTGTGTGTGTGTGTGTGTGTGTGTGTGTGTGCGTGTGTGTGTGTGTGTGTGCGGGTGTGTGTGTGCGTGCGTGTGTGTGTGTTTGTCCCTCTTCTTGTTACCAGGCTAACAAATTGCCTGTAAGTCACAGAGTTAGCGTGTGTGTTGCGGCAGCTGCCACAGACTGATCTCCCTGCTACCTGGCCGTGGCCCTGCGCACTCTTGTCACTTTAGTGATTGTAAAGTGGCCACAGGAGGTGACTCAGCCGGTGTTATGCCAGCCAGGGGCATTAACCGGCTACTCAGAGCCAATTAAAATGCTCAGCTTGACCTAAGGGGCTAGGACAGTGGTGCTAGCACTCCCTCCTCCCTCTCACTCTCTTTGGGGCCTTCATTAAAGAGGAGATGCAATGGATTGATCTCCAAGGACACCACAGACACACAAATGCAAAGCATACAGACGTGTACGCAAGGAATGAAAAATGCACACATAGCAGGGTTAGGAAGCGTGCACATATGATCCAATGATGAACACCAGTGTAAGTGTGCAGTGAAACATGCACACCATGCCCCCTGCACATGATCTCACACAGGATGTAATTAAGCAGAGTAGTAATAACAGCAGCATGTTCTGTGGCCAACACGGTTGCATCAGCAAGAGGGGTGTTGAAAGGAAAAGGTTGGGTTGCATCACAACAGTTGTGGTGGGGGTGGAGGTCGATGGGTGGCATGGGGGGGGAGGGGGGATCTGCAAGCACCAACATGAAAATGCACCGTAAGCATTCGTGACGCAACCTCACACAATCAGCTGAAAACAGAGTCGCGCTGATTAGAGTGAAGCTTTTATATCAGGGACTTTGGTGATTGGTTCTTTTGTCTTTCATGTTTAAGAGGATACTTCATATATACAGTATGAAAGATCATTCTTCAGCTTATCAAAACATAACTATGTGGAATAACTCGCTACTTGGTTAGGTTTTAATCTCACATTAGAAGCCCTTTCACTCCTGATTGGGTTCAAGGTTATTGTAGGTAAGTAAAACTAAAGTACAGTTAGGTGTCAGAAAGCATTATAAGTAATTCACACTAACTGGAATGATATTGTTTACTTAAAAATGTCTTTCATTTCAGTCTTTGTAAATTTGGTCAAATTTGTCCAAACAAGAAGAATGAGGAGATATTATTTTATATGTTTATTAAGACAGCATTTTTTTTAATGAAAGCACCGTTACCTGCTCATATCAACCAAACAATGATTGTTCTGTCTGTAACGTCTGTCATCTCTAATTTGGTTGGAGGATTCAGACATTCTTTCAGTGCCCTCTGCATGACAGACAGACAGTCAGATCGATACCGACAGCCAGAACACTTAATGTCCCTTGTTCCCCGTTGGCAAACATGTCCCTATAAAGAAAGTCCTGCAGCCGTGCCTGGAGGAAGCAGTGGCTCTGCAGCACTCTGAGTGTCTGACCAGGACCCAGGGACCAGTACCATAATGTGCTTTTAATTGGGGCTTGGGAAACATGGTGAGAGGCCAGGTTTCACAGCACATGTTCTGGGGTTACTGCTTAATGTGTAATAAATGGGATTTATGGCACGTTGTTCAAACATGTCCCCCTGGTAGTTGCAGAGGGAGTGATATAGGGCAATGCACAGATGGAGGGATGTCTTATTTAGCTGTGAGATTCCAAGTAGGGCCACACAACATTTACTGCTGTTTGTTGCAGCTTTCGTCTGTGGCATTTGGTGTTTTACAATTGGCAGGGAGAAAGCTGGAGAGAGAGCGAGAGAGAGAGAGAGAGAGAAATCAATTAAGGACAGAGGTAGCAAACTGGAATCCAGGGTGCTGTATGAAGATAACGTGCTGTAAGACAACATCCACATAACTTAAAAGGCTGGACTCCATTTCTGTGTAACATAAACTCCAGGAAGCAGCATAAAAATGGCTGGGCTGTTTTTATAGCAGCAATCTTCATTACATCCCATAATGTGAAAGCAAATGTCATAGCAATCTGATTTTTTTAGATGATGAGATATGTGCTGTGCAGAGCTGTGACACAATGCCTCATATTTAGCTGTGTTTTGTCCCCCTGCCCTCTTGCGTGATAACAATAATTCCTGATTTATCGCAGCATGTGTTTTATTGTCATAGTTTTGGATATCACTTCTATCTGTAATAATTAGATTGCACTCAGCAAACTAATTGCAGAGATCTGATCGCTAGGTGCTAAACAACCCTTCCGGTCAGAATTTAGCATTTAACAGTTTTTACTAAGATTGCATGATAAGCATTTATTAGCGCCATTCCTACTTGATTTTTTAAGGGGGGATGGGGGGTAGTCATATTTCAGGTGTGTTTCTAATGTAAAGACACTTGCTTTCTTATTAACTGCCTTCTGTTTAAAACAAACACCCACAAACACAAACACTACAAAATCACTGTAGTTTCTGTAGTATATCTATAATTATAACCCTTAAAGTGAAGCTATCTTGCTTTAAGCTGATATCCCCTCATCTCAGGCCCACAGCTCTGGTTGTGAACACTAAATCCCCACCCACTCCACTTCACACTTTGGCCGCTCATTGCAAACAGATGGTTTACAGTCAGGAGAAAGTTGGATTAAAGAGACTTTGTTTTGCAAACTATGGTGCGCTGAAATGTATTTGACCCCATCCTGTGGGCAGCTGCAGCTCAGGGAGTTCGATACCCGGCATGCCGAACTATCCTTGGGCATGACAGTGAACCAAAAGTTGTTCCCGATGGCAATCTAGCTTTGCATGCTAACTGTAAACAGTTAGATGAAGATTGATGCACATTAACTCATTTTTACTTATGCATTTCTCTGTGATTGATGTGTCAGTGGACAGTACCCTCCAAACCCCGGCTGGCCCTTCAGTGTTATGTGCTCCCCATCAGCTGGCTCACTGACCAGATTATTATTGTGGTGCTCCTTGATGTCATTTAGCAGCTTCCCCAGAGAGGATCATGTCAATGGCGAGCTGGAGGGAGAGCTTGCTCATGTGTCGCTATGCCTAACCCACCAAGGCTGCAGACCAGAACAAGAGCTACCATCTGCACCTGCGCTCCAAGACACCAAGTACTTAGTGAGCAAATAGAGTATTTGCAGAGTTCATAAACTCCTTTTGGGGTATACGTACCTACAAGAGTGGGCAGAGATGGTGTCCATGGAGAATGTGGGACAAGAATTTTGTACATAACATGCCTTGATAACTTGAACACTGTTTGAATGTCTGTGAGTTAACCCTAAACTAAGACTGTATGACTGAAGATGATGGAGATGAACTCAAAGATCAGGAGGGGGTCAGAGGGGTTTTCATGCCACTGCTCTCCGTATAAAAGTAAAAGCATAAAAAGCACAATATGTGGTTAGCTAAGAACACCATCCTTACGTACAATATGTTACAACTGTAGATGCACATGTCGACATTACACCACTGATTATACATCTGTGATTGCTGTAATGTGTGCGTGTGTGTGTGTGAGAGAGAGGTTACAGCTACAGTGTGTCCTTTGTGAGCAGACACACTCACATAAACATTCATACATAGACACTAAAAGCAGTGATATGAAATTCATAACCCACCATTAAAAGATAATGGGGGAGCAAACTCAGCCATGCAACATGAAACAAGCATGACCGGATAACAAAAGTGTTTCTCTCGTGCTGCTCACCATCAGAGCCTTTTCCTCAGCAGAGCGGTGGTTCTGCTGTCCCCGAGGAGCATCCCTCAGACACATAATGCTCCCGGAGACGCTCGACCTTTTTAAATCCCCCCACCCCCACCCCCAAACATTCGCCGGGCTCTCGTCGCATGGTGAAAAATGAATAAATAACAATAACAGGCACACTGCACGCATAAAACAATTCTCTGCAGCCTGGAAGTGTTGCAGAGAGAACAAACAAGAAGCTTACAGGTAATTTCACCACATGCTCTCCTATTACCTGCTTTCCAAACACTGCAAATAAATTCCATCTGAAGATGTCATTTTCTGTTAAAAATAGTCTGTTTTTTGGGGTCTGTAAACAAGTGAAACATCTGTCTGCTGCATTAGACAGTAACACCGTAATTAACAGAGTCAGGCCACTCGTGCAGAGAGCACAGGTGACAGATTTTTTTTTTTTTACAGCACTCCAATCAAGTATTCTTGCATGACTTATTTTGCAAGTCAAACATTTTGAGTTTGTCTGGGAGTAACTTTGAAGTCTTTATATTACAACTTAATAAAAGAAACTAAGTGCCATTACCACCTTTCCTCAGTTAACTGCTTCTGTACGGCAACTCTTTGACTTCAAACTTGTTTAAAATCATCTGGAATTCTTTCCTTTTTAATTGTATAATTTGAGTCTATCTTTTTTGCTTTAGCTGCATTTGAAAGTTACAATGTAAGATTTAATTGGAAGAAAGAATAACAGTTAAAAATAGATAAAACAAAGCAACGCAGTTAATTTTATTTACATTTGGCAATCTGCTGGTTTTGTTGTAATCAAATCAAGGAGCCAAACAAGCAGTGACACATGACCACTAATAACTATAGCAACAAAACCAGATACATCTAAGTGCACGGATCTTCAGAAAACTCATTGGAAGTAAAAGACCTAAAAATAAAGTACCTTATTGTACCTCTAGTGGTGCACGGCTTGTCACTGGTGTAGTACCCTTTAAGATACTGCCATTGTACTCTTGATAGGAGGTCCTCAGTCATACTCTTGTGGTTTGTACCTTACACTACAGGCCACATCAACCCTTCACACAATGAAATGCACGCTCACACACACTGGATGCATTCAGGCAATGTGGTGTTACACAAGTTTTCTAGGCTTTTGTTGCCCTGGTCGCAACATTTTTGTGGCTGCCATCAAATTCCAAAGGAGCTCTTAGTGAAAAGTGGCTCTATAGTGTAGTGGTTTACACATTTGCCTAACAAGTCAAAGATCCCCAGTTTGATCCCCAGAAAAAAACACAAATCCCTTTGGGTTTGTGTCAGAAAGGACATCTGGCATAAGAACATCAAAGATGTGGAGCATCTTCTTCTGTGTGATTTACAAAAAAAACTGCACTGTGTCTGTATCTAAACATCTTTGGAAATGTATGATTTGTGATGTAACACACACGTGTGTGTGTGTATCAGAGCTGCAGGCCAGCAGCTGCTGCAACAAAAGTTTGTGTACATGGAAACATGGTTTAGTGTGTGTGCTGCTAACACCCTTGCTACCAATGCATATGCGTGCTGGTTTGTCTGTACTGCATGTATGTCAGTCCATGTTCCTTCTCCCACGGTGTTTGCCACACTCTTAATGAAGTCCCATGGAAAATATGGAAGATAAGGAGTGTGTGCGTGTTGTGCTGTTTGTGCATATATGTGTGTGCGCTGGCCTTGTTTTTTCCCCCCAGTCCCCTTCTGAGCTGTGGCCTTAATTGGGGGCTCGAGCATCCAATTAACGGCAGGCCAGCGCGGCCGTTTGGTATGACAAACATGTGGTGGCCAAATATGATGTTTTCAGTCCAGCCCGTCCCCCCTCCCTTGGCCTTCCCAACCAACACCCAGGAGAGCTTCTCTTAGCTTATGAGACTGCAGGGGTTAACAAGTTTCTGCCTGGCACCTCATCCACTCCACTTCACACCTCACATCTTCACAGAGGTGAGTTTCTCTTCCAACCTGTGCCCTTTGTCAGCCATCCTGCATCTAGGTCACAAACAACCACCAAACAAGGAAAAGGTAGGGGTGAGCAATAGGGGATGCTAGTGAAGAAAGAGGACAGGCAGGGGATAGAGAACGGGATGCTGGGGAGTCCCTTGGTCCCTACTTCATTAAAACCAAATAAAAACAGGGGGTCATTTATCTCTTTCCCTGCAAAGCCATAAACACAAATAGGTTCACTATGGTCCTCCAGTCCTCCCTCTCCCAGCCTGTGGGTATATATCACAGCAGATAAAGGCGGCCTGTGATGATAGCTTGTATTCAATTGGAATGTAAGTGAAATTTTAGATTGCTGATATGACCGGAGGGGTGTCAAGCTGGTGTGTGTGTGTGTGTGTGTGTGTCTGTGTGTGTGTGTTAGAGAGATTAACCTGTACCTTCTTTTCTTATTTCCTAGTCAGGGACAACATTAAATCACTGCTCCCCATCTGAATAATGAACACTGCTGCTTTTCATTCTGCATTCAGGTGTGATGGGACGTATTGAGGCGTTCTGGCTTGTAATGTTGTAGATCGAGGCACACTGGGACAGACGAGTATTTGGTGTAAAAAAAAGATCATTTCAAGATGGACCCATGTTCACCTCAGGTTACCAGTCAGCAGTGATACATATTGAGTCAGTGGTGGAACTGTAATCCTTGTTTTGAGCCCTTTTTAAAAAAAAATCTGCTCATTTTCATTTCCATGTTTTTAATTTTTGGACTCCTGTAGAGGAGCTTTGCATGTTTTCATATTTAAAAATAAGTCCCTCAATTCACACACTGTTCAAAAAAAAAGCTCCATTTTAATATAGTCATCACAGCATTAGATTAGTGGACTATAGACTGACTTTGCCATTTTAGTAAGTATTAATGTATATTAATGTGAAAAAAATACACTCAGTATAATATATATGCAGTTTATTACTTAAAATGATAAAAGAGTAATCCAGAAAAGTTATTAGCTCAGCTGGATGAGCCCATTACAATGATAGTAATGACAGAATGATGATACGGCCTCAAGTGGCCATTAGAGGAACTGCAGTCTTTGCCACTGCCACACATTGGAAGCAGCTTCATTTATTAGCTCCTGAGGCTGAGGCAAAACATTAAGTTGCTCCATCCTAGCACTTGTTGATAATTATATCACAATTAGCCAGATAACTCTTATATAATAAATGAATGACTGCATTCATGGGGCAGGCAACCCCATTCTTACCCCCTGACCCTGATCCTCCACCATGAAGTGCTATCTCCAAACACAGCAAGAAGAGGCAGGAAACTGACAGTGAAAAATCATCATTAAACTGTAGCTATTACCTCTTGGCTGTGGCACAAGAGGAGGGAGAGGAAGTGAAGAGGAGGAAGGAAACAAAGATTCTTTTTATGGCATTTGCGCTAACAAAGTCCCTAAACTCCACTGCAACTATCAGCCACTGGAGAATAGTGCCACTGATACTTGGAATAAGTGTCTTACTCAGGCACTGCGTTAGCAGTGTGTTGGCACTGGATGCAGAAAAGTAACAGTGCTATGGCTGAGTGAAGTTTTTACTTTGTGCAAAGTTAACTGAACCTCATTGTTATTGTTATTATTATAAAATTATATTAACAAAATAAGAACTTGTATTTATGCCCTTTTCAGCTTAAATTCAAATTTTAGTGGATGCATTCAGCTTTAATATCAGTTATGTAGAATGCAAGCAGAGAAAACAAAGGTAATTAAAAAAAAAGCCTTGTATTGTCGATGGGTGACTTTGCCCCCAAACCGAAACAGACACATGAGCTTGTGAGGGGCTGAAGTGGGATTTGGCAGGTGTAAGATCAGTTCTAATGGTGCATCCTGGAGAAAAGAATCACCTAGTAATGAGTCACAATAATTTCTTTTTTAGATTTTGCATACAGGCTGTGATCAGCTGACCTGTGCTGCTGCTCTTTGTGGGTTTAACCAACTGGATTTAACAAGATAGCAGATGTTACAATATATAAGCTATCGTGACTGATTTACAACCGCTAGACAGTATAAAGCTAGTATAAAAGTGGAATTCAGTGAGTGAATCATCAGCTTAAATTTAAATAGATCTTTGTTGCCCTGTTACACTAACGGTGAACACCACAACTGCTCTGACCCAGTCCCACAGTACAGCAAACTAACCAGAGCATCCTACAAACAGTATTTTCATGCAACCTTTGAATGTGTTATAGGATGCTTCACCGTAACGTATCATGCATACATATATGCATACATATGTTCAAAAAACTGAATGAGGACATTACATGTAAGCTTTAAATTCCCAGTCTTTGAAATGTCACTGAGCAGTCCTTACCTTCGAATCTTCCTTCTTCATCTCCTGTTCAGCACTCTTACAAGCTTTACAGCCTTCTTCTGGGAAATACAGTAACTGAACCTTTAGTGTGCCGACACATTGACTGACAAACTGCACAGGAACAGTGTGTGTGTTTGGTGATATTTGTCGAGCTGTTAGAAAAGTTGCGTTTAAAATTACCTGCCATGTATAGGGAGTAAAGGTAAAAAATTGTCAGAAACAGTAAGGCTTAAGTAAAATGCAGATACCTTAAAATGTTTCTTAAATACAGCAACAAAGTATTTGTAATTTGTTACTTCCCACCTCTGCTGCTTGGCTGAAGCTCCCAGCATGTGAAGTTTGTCAAATTAAGGATTCCTATTCAGACCGACTGCACCTTCATTCAGAATACCAAACCTTTTATCGTAAACATATAAATGCATGACCATTTCAGCTTGGCAGCACAGTGGCCTTACTTAAGAACAGTACAAATATTCCAAGATTTTAAAAACTATGTACTCAAAAACTCAACATTTTAGGTTACCTCAGCTTTGTTTTTGTCTTCTGAGCATTAAGATATTAAAAGCATTGCATCGTGTATTTGTAAAATCAGCTTTGGTTCTAATATCACTCGCTCAACAATCAAATACATTTTAGAAAACAAGCGTAAAATTGGGTGGTTTGTTTGTTTGTTTGTTTGTTTGTTTGTCTGTTTGTTTGTTTGTTTGTTTGTTTGTTTGTTTGTGTGCTGTGCACAGTGTTGCGACAAGAATTATGAAATTTCATTACTCTTGTAGTCAAATTGCAACGTTGTAAATTGTCCTTAATAATTTGTTAAAAATGAAGGCACAGACAAATGATCAGAAATCACTTTCATGTGAAACTCTTGAGGAAAAATAAGTGATTTGGCTGTTAATTTTTTAAAAATTTATTTCTTTTGTGGTTGAGTGGTTAAAAAATATCAAAGCAGGAGGAAAAAAGGGGGAGAAATAAGGAGAGTGTGGCAGTTAAAAAAAGGTAAATAAGACATGGTTCTTTGATTTTAGGCAGAGCTGTAATAATATATAAATCAGTCCAACCCATCAATGTTTTTCAACTTCATGGTAACTGATAGGTAACAATCATGACACCATACAGTACTTACTAGTGACCACAGCCAGCTCTAAATTTGGACATGTGGTTTGGGTCTAATTAGTGAGGATGGCTCGCTTTCCTCTGTCGCAGCCCCATGCTGAGATTTTGGCTGATGAGACGGCTGGATTTTTATATGAGCTATTATTCCAATCCATTTTCCTCCTTATCGGCTGTCTGGAGCAGCAGAGGAGCACAGGTTAGCTGGAGGGAGGCCTGCTGCTTCTTATCTTCTGAGCGCCTCAGACACAGAGTGCAGGGCAAACACAAGCACTTGTTAAATGGCCTGATGAGACGCACTTGTAGCTGGTTTCACTGTGCATGCTTCCCATACTTCGCAGTGAAACAGCCTGTAAATTCCTCAGCCACATGCATACAAACATGTACGTACACAAACGTAGAACTAACGTAGAGCACTTCCCATGATAGCTATACATTGTGTATTAAAAATCGTCTGCAGCCTACACTATTCAGTGATGTGCATGTGATCTGATAGGATTTGCTGTGACTCCATATAAGATGATTTTTTTAAACTAGTGTTATAATGTTATGTTGCCACTGAAATGTACCTGTTACAGTGAGTAGATATTATTTTCTTTTGCCCTCAATGAATATTTTTACCCTCTTTAACAATATAAAGATAACTATATAGTAACTATAATTATCTTGATATTGTTAAAAAGGTTTATATATATAAAACATACAGTTCTGTGAAAAAAAAAGTATTTTTTTCCCTTTCCTTATTTTTTTTATTTATATTTGCCGCGCTTAAATGTTTCAGATCATCACACAAATATTAATATTAAACAAAGATAACCGGAGGAAATTTTAAAAAAAATGCTGTTTTCATGTATTAAGGGAAAAAGTTATCCAAACTGATCAGACCCTATGTGAAAAAGTGAAATCACTGACATCTATCAGTCTGGAAAGGGTCACAAATTTATTTTCAAGCTTTTGGGACTCCAGCGAACCAGAGAAAGAGCCACAATCCACAAATGGAGAAAACTTGGAAGTTTTATCATTTCATTTGCCAGAGATGACACTTATTCTTAAGTCATATTGTGTGACTGACCAAAGTGCAGTTTTTGGAAATTTAATCGAGGGACCCTTAACACAGCAGATGGAACAATACCCGCTCATTTTAATGTGTGCGAAAATAAATGCAATGCAAGTTCTTCTATTTGCACGCTGTGCCCATTTTAATTTTGAAATCAATGACCATACGTTTTCTGTGGCTGCTTAGCTTAGTCAGTTCTTTTATTATATTTTTGTTTTCATAAAACCCATGCTGACTTTACATCAATTCTGCATGTACTTATTTATACTTAAATTGTCCTGCATTAATTGTTATTTGATGGTTTTTTAAAGAAAAACACCAAATCACTTGTGTGGTATGTGTGACTCGCTTTGTCCTGTGCTGTATAAATACATCACTGCGCCTTCAGCCCGCACTCTCAGACACTCAAAAAGGAATTTTAAAAATGGATATCTATTTGAATGGCCCTTTTCCTAACCCTTTCCAGCTGCTTATGACC
>VUQK01019260.1:15475-35905 GCA_015106715.1 Bujurquina vittata | reverse complement strand
CCTCCAAACTCCATGTGGCCTTCAGATTAGCTCAAGAACAGTGCGTAGAGAGCTTCATGGAATGAGCTTCCATATCTGAGCAGCTGCATTTAAGCCTTACATCATCAAGTGCAATACAAAGTGTTGGATGCAGTGGTGTAAAGCACACCACCACTGGACTCTAGAACAGTGTTCTCTATTTTTTGGCCACAGTGGCTTTCACTCACAGTAGAGAGAGACAGGAAATGGGGGAAAGATTCAGGGGAAGACATGCGGGCAAATTGGCGACAGGCTAGGACTCAAACCTGCGCCACCCACACTGTAATGTGGTATATATATATATGTGGTTGCTGGCTTTACCACTGAGCCACCCGGGCGCCCTCATCTGCTTAAATTTTCTGGGATACTTGGAGAGAATAAAAGGAAACGTGTTCATGCACAAAGCCAAGGAACCTGTGTTACACATACCAGGACCTTTTCGAGGGTTTAAGCCAATAAAAAGCCCGTAATGTCCTCCAGTACTCAGCACAGTTATAATTGCATTTTAAAACAGCAGGAAAAGTGGGAATTTGCAGGGACGAAAAGAAGTTCACAAAATGTCCAGAGATTTGTAAAGAAACAAATAATTTAAAAAAAAGATCTTCGTAGTGACAGTGACTTAATAATTGTAGCTTTTATCCACAGCCTTAATCACTGTTGTAGAGGTAGTGAGGATAAAAGAGCCTCATTGATTCCCCTTGGAGAATAAAAAACCTTGGACCAACATAATTAAGGTTTAAAAACATACTGAACTCCAAAAGTCCACCAGGTCTGACACTTCTCAAGGTTCTCAGAGCGCTTGCTTATGAAAAGGTCTTCTGACAGAGCTATGAACAGAATTAAGAGACTGAAGAGTATATACCATGTTTTAAGTTCAAGGAAAGATAACTTTTTACTCATGTAGTATAGCGATGACAAAGACTGTTCCTTTCCTTGCAACTCTTTTTGCTTTGCAGCAGCAAACGACTGGAGCACTTTACAAAGGACCCTCAAACTTGCAACTTTAACACCTCTTACTACTTTCAAGCTTAAACTTAAACAGATTACAGTTGACTGTTGCACTTATTGATCAGCCCAGTTCACACTAATGTACATACCCACATACACTTTCTCCTATATATAAATTCATATATGTGTACAATCACACATGCACATGTTAGTTTTCACTATCTCCCCTTAATGCTAACTCACCTATTCTTCTTCTTACTTCTGATTTGTATCCAGATGTCACGATTTCCATACTTGCTCCATGTTAATCTGAGATTTTTCTTTTTGGCATGTTTATATGTTTATTTTTGTGTATCTATGTGTCGTGGACCTGATTCTATTGGGGCCTCTTGGCCAGGTCAGGTTTGTAAATGAGAACTGGTTCTTAAATATTTTACCCGGTAAAATAAAGGGTTAAAGAAAATCAATTAAACACTTCTCTTAAACATGAAAGCTGTTCTATAGTAAAGACACTTGTGCGTATTTGTTGAACCTCCAGCCTTGTTTGAGGTATGCTTTAGCCTGTATAATATCTTCTGTGTTTGGGGGGAAGGAGGGGCAGGACCTTCTGATAGGGCAGTGCATGTTTCAGAGCCCTCCATCTGAATAATGCTGTGGAATAATGAGGTGGGAAGCAAAGGATGTAGCCTAAGGCTTTGACCGTCTCTGTGACCTGATTATGTCAGGGAGTGTCAGCCACCAAGACACTACAAAAGCACAGAGCATCCCGTCAAGTCCATATCAACAGTGATCTGTTCCCAGTGCTTCAGGCACCTTGTGAGCCAGGAAAGTCCATACTGTCTCATTAGCAACATTTAGCATCAAGAGTTCGGACACACTTTACTATATTCAATGAAGTGCGGTCGAACTGGTGGCTCTGAAATGTTCCTGTAGTTGGTTAATTTTAAAAAGTAGCAAGTATTTTTCTTGCTAAGAAATGCCCCCTAATACTTCAGCATCACCATACAGTGCAAGCGCTGAAAGATGAAACCGGGGTTAAGGTAAATAACACAAAGTGGCACGAAAGGGCACATGGTCCATACAATCTTCCTTTAATATGTGCTGTGTGCACCTGAGATAAGATGATTCATTAGATAAGGCCCTGCAATGACAAGCATCATCGTTCAAGCCTCTGGCTACTGATGGAACAATTCTGCAGCCACCCTGTGAATATGACAAGGTCAGCGTTTTACCGTGCGTGAGGAAGGGCTTTGTTTATCCCCAAAATACTTAATATATTGTGGGGTGGCTACTGGATTGTGAACGACTTTAAGACAACATTAGAAATCCATGCGGAAAGATCAGAAAGACCATTCAGATGGTTTATTCTGAGCTGCACATTCATACATGATAGATGAACTCCTAACATCTTGCAGAGCTCTCTATATTTTTTTTCTCCAGCTGTCTATTTAAGTGCTCAATCAGCTTGTTGCACTCACCTGTCCTTGTGCGTTGGTTACCAGTTGCCCGGTGGCCCCCTGCAGGTTTGACAGGGTGTTGCCAAACACCTGTGAGCTGGCGATGGATCCCATGGCTGCTGCTGCTGCTACCGCTGCCTGGCTGGCCAGAGGATTCATCTGGAGAGGGCAAAGTCATCATTTGTCAGATATATATCTGCTGATGGCACCAGTGCAGATGTTTACAGCACAATACAGATTCCTACAGATGCAGGCTCACAGGCTTCACACTTTTGTTTATTGTTTGCAGGGCCAGAATGGGCTAACTGCAGTGCGGTCTGAACAGTCCAGCAGTGAGGGCTGTGCAGTCCATCATATAGTTCCCAGAGGTCTGTGCTCCTGGACCCAGTGGGAAGCTAGAGGGTAGGGTGGAGCAGTGAAAAAAGGAGGGTGGCTGTGAATAAGTGGCCATTTTACCACTCTAAGTGCTTTCTCTGGCCTCCGGGGCTCCCCATGGGCCGAGCTGAGTATTTCCACCCGCAGCAATGACCCAACAGCTTCCCGCTCTCACAATAGAGCCAGGCAGCGTGGCCATGCATCACTGTATCGTAAAAACGCTTCAATATGCTTCGACTTAGAAATCCTCTAACACACTGTTACAGTTGAAGCAGAGGAGGGTTAAAACGGCCGTCTTTACGCTCGCTGTAATGGACTCATCTGGTCTGGCCTGTGGTTGTGAAAAGAGGCTCCTTGCATCAGGGAAAGGTTGTAGAGCTCTGCCACATTGCTGAGATTACCCATATAAATCAAGCTAACCACTTATTAGGGGGCTGAAAATGCACTGCTGATTTGGTTGTAGTGCAGCAGAGCAAAGTCTTATTAGGTTGAGTAAGTAGATCAAAGACCAAGAAGAGATAGGAGACCTCCCAATTACTCAACAGAATAGAGAAATAATAGAAACATTGCTTAAGAAGCAGGCTGCCTGCTCCATGCTCCTAATGCTGGCTGAGTACATGTTTAAATTAAAAGCAGAGTTTATTTACAGGATTTTGTGCTGCAACAAAAAGTCTCCTCTGAAACATCAACTTTTCCACACTTTCTCTGCGGTGTATTCAGCTTTGTTCATCTGACATCACTCAGCCGCCATTCATCTTTTACTTTACCCCACCACCATATATATATTATTACACTTTTCGAAATCAAATGATGAAAAAATGCCACAGAGCGATCGATACTTTTTCATTGACAGTAAAGGTTAAGCACATTAAGAATGACACTGCATTTGTCTTATGAAATCATATTTCATGTTGGTGGCCTCAAATTGGCCGTGATTGATATTGCCTCCTCTCGTCTGAAAGTCATCCAGTTTTTCCTCGATAATCGCAAGATTGTCTTTTATGTGTCCAGCAGTTGTCCTTTGAACATCTCAACATCTAAAATGTTGAAAAACTGAATGCCTACTTTTAGCTGAATATATGTAGTATAGGAGAACATAATTCAAACTGGAATAAAGACTCTAACATAAGCAGAAAAATTGTATTACAGGCAGCCTTATCTGAGTTTCCAATGCTACAGTACTACATTAAAGAGCATCACTTTACAGATTCATTAAGCAAAGAAGCAGCAATGGGAGATGCATGTACTTATCATACGACAGCCAGTATTTCTTAAATATGTCATTTTTAGTATGTTTGAATCCTGATTATGTCCCATTAGAAGATAAAAGAACAAGGGGGCAAGACTTTTGTATTTTCTAAAAGATGTATTTGCTTTTACCAAACTGTCCTTCAACCCAAATTCTTGCTAAATAATGATAAATTATAATTCAAACTTCATGCGCAGATTAACAATCCCAAGGAGCTGGAAGAGTTTGGCAGTAAAGCACAGTCACTTCATAAGAAGCGCAATTATAAAAAAGAGGAAAATGCAGTTTTCTGTCAAATAAAGTAACACAGACTCATTGCCTTTACTGCATGAGGACTGATTGTGCTTAGGGGCAAAGTAGCCCCCCCCCCGAGAGCCTCCTATATATATATAAAGAAAACTTGATTTATAATGGTGACTATACTCATATGTACTGATAAATGGTATATCCTGGTAAAGTTTAAGTGGTTATACACAGTTTTTTTTTCTTCTATGTGCAAAAAAAACTTTGGTTCTCACTAAGCAGGTTTTGGCCTTCCAGATGCAAGTTTTAACTGCAGTTAATTTACTCAAGCTTATCCTCCTGAGCTGCGAGCTCTTGTTCGGGGTGCATTTATAATTTCTACAAGCTATTTGGGATTAGTTGGACCTTATAAATATAAAAACTGAGCATCATCTTTAAATACAAAGCAAGTATGTCTTCATATGGGGACAATGGGTTTATTTTACAGCAGTAGAAGGTGCAGAAAAGCCTAAATGTTTTGTCCCCATATGAGGATGAATAGTCTTGGGAGGATAAAATACAATTTTATTCATCCAACAGCCAAAAAAATAACAGGAAAATACTTCTGTTAGATAAGGTAAGACAGACTCCCCACCCACCTTAATTTTGTAGGTACCAATTATGCCTTATAATTTTAGCATTTATTACCATCATCATACAAAAACAAAAATTGTAGAGATATTTGCAATTAAAGTGATTTTATCATATTGTAAAAAAACAATTATGTTTTCCTGGAAGTCAGATAAAGAGGAGTCATCATCACTAACTTTGCAGACACTTAAAGGCAAATGTGAACCAATGATTGTTGTGGAAAAACTGAGAATCACTTGAAAATGTTTCTGAAAGGGCAGTGACACATGAAAGCTGAAACAGCTCCTCAGCCTCCTACTCCAGCATGCAGCTCCCAGCAACGCTTTCTTGGCTTTCAAAATTTTTGTTCAAAAACAAAACAAAACAAAAAAATAATAATCAAGATCACAGGGCATGATATATTTGTCCAGCGTCACCCTACTATGAAAGCTTTCACACACACACACACGCACGCACGCACGCACGCACGCACACACACAAAGCAGCACAATAACCACTATAACCATCGACAATAAAGCTTAAAAACTATTAATCCCAAAAAAAGATCAGCATGAGGTGACTTGTAGTGAGCGGGATATTGATAGCCAGAAACTGACAGGCAGATAATTTCCTCCCCTTGTCTACCTGAAGAAGAAATAAAAGCCACTCCGGCCACTGTGGTAGCTCAGGTGAGACAGGCTGTGAATGTAAAATGCTGACTTGAGAATTCTTTAAGCCATGTGGGTGAAAACACAGCATTGAGGGGCGTTGTGATTGTGAATGGGGACACAGAGAAAAGCCAACACGGTCAGTTAAACAGAGGCTACAGATCAACACTCAGATAATGTGATCTGCTCAGGCAAGCACACCCAGAGTCTGCCTGAAAATCTGCTGCGCTCGGTGTCATTGTGTGAGTGATAGGTTGTTGGAGAAGCTTTCAGATTTATCTCAAATATTATCATTGAGCCTCATTCGATGATAGCCCTTTCAGATGCTATGTTATTCGGGTAAATCTAGGTGAAAAGAGAGCAGGCTTTATTGCTGCATCTCTGGCACTGGGTAATGTGGATAGCAGTTGGATGGAGAGCAAGGAATGAGGAGAGGCGAGGCTGTGTTCAACACCTAAACAGGTGATTTTCCGCCACGGTGACTCCTCTCAACACCTCGGCGGGAGGCACAAAATGACAGAGCTGGCCTAGCATTTGTACTGATTGCATGTGTTGGAAGAGATAAACAGTGATCATCCAGTTTGTAGAGCCTGCATGTTAACCATTGTGTTTTATTCTTTTCATTCGCTATGAAAAGGGCGTCAGAGGATTTTTGGCAGCACGGGCCACTCTGCTCTAACACAAATGTTAAAATGAACTCATGTCAGTGTGTTTATTAAAAGAAAGTTAGCAATTTTAGAATAAATTTCCAGCCAGCAATTTCAAAGCCTCCATTATATCATGTGACAACATTCTGCCACCTTTAGCTCCCTCCGACTGCATCGCTCTCTCGGTTTAATATAGGCAAACTTGCAAGGATACATGTGGATAAACACACACAAAATAAATGTCTCTGGCGGGGGGAGGGGGGCTGGCAAATTGTTAAAAATGCATCTTTTTTTTTCTGTACGGTATGAAGGAGAGAGTCTTTAAACTCCGCCAGGCTCTCCATCGCCTTGTTTGACCATGAGGGTCACCTGGTGCAGCAACCCGTGTAATCTCAGGAATAGAGGGAAAAATAGTGTCCCCGCAAACCGTGGAGAGACCCCTGGAAACTAAAATCGCCTGACACGAACCAACTGGAGTTTATTCTTGGTTTTTGCTCTTTTCATGTGGCCGTTTTAAACTTAATTGCTTTTTTTTTCTGGGCCTGCACTAGACAAAAAAAGAGCAAAGATAAATGGACAAGTGGTGGAGGTGCAAGCTCGGGGTGGGGGGGGTAGATTTGTCTACGCTCAGGCTTGGGATTTGTGTAAAACTTATTTTCTGCTCATATGTGAATCAAGAAAGGAATCCAACATTTATTTAACCAAACAGGAACATTTCAAAGAGAATATAAGAAGTGACCTGATACTGAAAGCAGTGGCATATAAACTTTTACAGGTAGAAACAAGCAGCTACAAAAATATCGGAAAGTTTTACCCACAAACACCCTGCATCAAAGTGGACCCAGCAGGGTAAATTAACAGTCAATACCACTATTGTTTCTGTATGAGAAGAATGTCCTTTATCTGGAACAACATGGAAGCTTCCCTCGCTCGTCCCGGCCCCACATCTCTGTCTCCTCCCTGCTCTTTTCCCACTCCGGAGTGAATGTAATCAGCTGTGACATGAGAAAACACGTTCTGTGTCTGTCAGGACTCTGCAAGTCTTCCGCTGACAGTCCTCTCCTGACTCTTCTCCTCCTCCTCCCTCCTCAAAAAAGCCTCTCCCCCCACCTCCCTGTCTCCTCTTCCTCACATCCGCTGTGCTTATGAACATCAAAATGCCATTAGGCCCTCCAAAACACCTCTAGTCCCTTGGTTGGCGGGGCCTCGCACCGTGGTCGTGCACTCTGAGCCCTCCCAGCGCCAAATATTGCTCACCACTGGGCCTCAGCTCCAGCCGTTGTGAAAAATAAACCCCAAAAAGAGCCGTTCTTGAGGAAAAAATATTGGAACGTGAAAAACAGATAGAACAACTGGGGCAGATAACACCAATACAATAACTCTGCATTCGGTGACAGTCGGGCATTGTAATTGCTTAAGGCAGCGTAGGGATGGTGGTGGCAGCGGGTGTGGACGTGGAGGTGGCTGAGGTGGCACGGTGGGTGCTAATGGAGTGATGTCATATGAAACACCACAATGACAGCTAGTTAACTGAGGCGGCTTGGCTGATCAAATAAAATGCATTAACTCCAGGAAATGGATATCGCGGGCAGTCTCAGAAATGGCCATATCTAATGAGGCGAAATGCAAATGAGGGAGGAAAAGAGTCGTGAAAACGTTTAAACTAACTATAAAGGGATGATGGAGTGTCGGACAGTGGCCGTCAATCTCCCTACTCATTACCTTCATGTGAAATTAACAGCAGCTTTAATCATTACATAAAATCTGCTCCAGCCCATTTGTTGATAATTGTGAGGCACAGCGGTTCAGAGCGGGTTCCTTGTCATCAATCACAGCAGCAGTATATTTCCACTGGTTAGGGGACACTCCGAGAGTAAAAATATAAGTTATACTACAGTCCTCTTACACTATTTCTCTTCCCAGGGAATGATCTATAATATTTAGCTGTTTCCAGATGTATTAAATTTGAAACTACTTGGTGATTAAGTATCTACAGGAAAGTGCTGACCATTTCAGCTCATGATGTGACATATTTGGTGCAGTTATTTCTGTACCATACCAGCGCTGGGTTGGAAATCACAGCGGCAACCAGTGTTGCAGGAAAATATACTGCTGCTCCGGCTATGATTTTAAAGTGGGTACCTGGCCATGAGGGAAAATGAAAAATCAAATCATTAGGAGATCAGACTGTGGAGAATCAACAAAGACTCTTCTCAGCCTTTTAGATGACCATTACCTCAAATATTCAATGTTTAATAAACCATATTTCTTGATTCTTGCGTTTTATTTCTACTGGACTGATTACATCTCGTTGCTTTTCGTTTAGGTGGAAATGGCATCTCTTTTCACTCTGCTGTTGTTTGACATATAAATATAGCATTTGAATGACTTTAATATCTTCCTAATCAATGTCCAGTGATCTTTTGATGTCCTCAATTCAATATAGGAAGGGTCATCCATGCCGCAGCTTTATAAACACAATAAAGGTAAATGATTACTCTCCACTGTGGTGTCCAAAAATACGGCCAGTAATGAAGAGAAATGGAGGAGTTTGAGGAGGAGGCCTGTCATGTGTCATTGGCCAACTCTAAGCCCTAAGATTAATCACGAGAGAGGGACTCTGTGGCTAAGATGTGGTCACCCTTGATCAATAAATCCACCACCCTCCCTCCCCTCCTTCCATGTCTCCTTCGCTGCCTCTCTTCTTTTCTTTGTCCACCCCCCCAAAAAAAGAAAAAGAAATCCAGAGTTGTTGGCACGAGCTAAATCAGCATAAGTGGAGAAATGAATTGATGAAATGTGCAGCCGTATTTGTATTGATTACCTCAGTTTCAACTTCAAAGGCTTCCCCCTCTGAGGAGTTGACTTAAGGAAGTGCACTCTTCTTGGATTCTAGTTGAGTCTATTTACAAAACCCATCAATTGTACATTCCCGCTAATAATGAAAAAGGGCAGAGAGGAGAAAAAAAAAAGAAATGCAAAAAGCTCCTCATAGAGTACAGGTGCAGATCAGAGGAATTTAAATCCACACAGCCCACTACATACATTACATTGCAAAAATATAAACCAAAATCCAGCTTCAGCTGGACTGAAAACACCGCAGAGAAGAATTTCTGATAATATTCTGCAGAGACCACAAATGGGACTTTTGACTTGGTCTATGAGGAGGGTATAATGCAATAACATTGCATTAAAAGGGCCTTTTTACAGCGTAGCAGAGCTGCGCAGCTGTATTCCTTGTGTGAGCCCGGTGCTCTGTTTGCGGTCACTAATGGGCATCAGAAATTACAGGCAGTGGAATCGCGCCCCGCGGGGGGACTGGCCTCCTCAGCGGAGCGGAGCACTTAGACGGTGTCTGGGAGGCTGCTGGAGGAGAAAGGGGGGAACTCAATGTCACAGCCCTGCCTCATAATTAAAGAAACCCTATTCCTTTTCCACTGTTAGGTGAGCCCTTGCTTGGTACTCCATCTGAGGGCTCCCCTGTGGGCGTCTAATGCGTGTTGCCCCCAGTGTGCATGTGGGCTGATCAGGGAGCTGTGCCTTTCTGCTGGGTGTCTGAGCTGCGAGCCCTCTGCCCACCTCGAGTGTAATGGGGCCAGGCTTAGAAGGATTGCAGATTTCAAAAAAAGCGAAGGAAATATCAACTTGGCGAGCTCTGAAAACGCAACAAAACCAGAAAAGCCAAAAAGTAAGTGCAAGGTGCAATGTAGGTACAATTTTAAAAGTGAAAGTGCCCTCACAGTTTTCCAAGGGATCCTTGTGAAATATGATAAATTTAACTTTCGCCTTATTTAGAAATTCAAGCCTCATCGTCGGTCCTTAAGTCTCTAGATTTTCTCCCTGCCTAATCCCTCATTTGAAGTAAATAAAAGTAGTAGAGCTGTCATGGTCAGGTTGTTTTCCTCATCTAGCTCCCATGCTTTATAATTATTCATATGAAATGTGGTGCTGTTGATGGGCAACAGTCTTATTTTCTGCTTCAGTCAACAGTGCACATTTGTATTTTTAAATTGTGGAGCGCTTGTTATGTAAGGCAATTTTCTGCCTTCTTAAGAGCCGGATCTCCTGTGCATTAATAAGAGGCTAGGCTGAGCTGCTGGAGAGCTGAGGGCCCGCTCATGCTCTAAAACCGCACAGCAACCAGCAGGCATTTAAACAGACAGCCTGCCACCATATACCATGTGTATATATTTAAAAGTTTTATTTGAAATCTGGGGATTTAAAGCAGGTGTTATTGTGGATAATGGCAGGACATGAGAATACTAAAATGCTTAGATTATTTACAGTAAAAGTAAAGAACCCCCGACTTTTATTCTTACATATAAATATTTCTTCAATAGTCTTTTTAATTACACTATCTTTTGATTTTATCTTCTTCGCCAAACTGGCAAGAAAACACACTCAAAACACAAGAAATAAGCTAAAAGAAAATAAAACCTATATGTTTTTAACCCACAGACTCCAGTTTTAATTGTATAATTTAAGACTGATGATAAACTCTCCCGTTAACTTAAATTCTCCGCGTTTCATTGACAAGCCACTGTGTGTGCCACTGGGTACACATTTGAGCATGTCATTTTAATTTTGATTTAATATCCCACAGAATGGTGCCCCGCGTCGCTAAATTCAATGAACATGGAGCTGATCTGGAAAATCAATTAATCGATGTGCAAGGCTCATTTAATACACATGTTAATACAGAAACACCCACCGCCCATAAAAAAGGAGACATTTGGAGCAAATTGGACAGTGGTGATTTTAACAGTGGCTGACATAAGTAAAAGTGCACTGCAGCGGAAAACAGTGACATGAGTGTCTGAAGGGGCCTCAGCTGGAGACAAAAGCAGCAGAGATGGGCCCGAGATTTGAGGAGGATGGTGGAGTGAGCAGGAAGGGGGAGCAAAAGGAGGAGGAGGAGGAATGGGAAGATGGCAAGGAGGTGAGGAAAGATGGAGAGTGCAGACAGCCAGGCCTCTGAAAGGCCGTTGTGGTTGGCAGCGGCTGACCTTGGTGACGATGGGTTTTCACCAGAGGCTTCTAATGAAGGCTGATTGCCAGGGAATAGTGAGGGAGCCAAAGGGGTGGAGAGGAGAGAGTGGAGGGGGAGTGAGGAGAGCGAGAGAGAGAGAGCAAGAGGGAGAGAAAAGGATTGAGGAGAGACTCAGGTAATTGCAGCACTTGTGGGTTGAGGCCCTGCAGTCCTGTGATGTCGGGGTGCAGTGGGGAAGAAGAGAGATGTCTGTGGACGCTTTGGTGGTAAATTGTGGAGCACAGGGATAGGAGGCAGGCCCCTAGGCTGTAATTACCCCTATGAGTGTGTGGATGGAGAGTGGACAGGCCCAGTGTGGGGCTTTGACAGCGATCAAGGAGACAACTACGGAGGGGAGAGAGACAGACGGCGGAAGTCTGACGGAGGAGGAAGACAGGACGCCTCCAACTCCGCCAGGCCCCCCGAAAACCAGCCAGCCAGACACTGGACCAAGGTCAGAAGCTATTAGTGAACACACAACATGCTGGTGACAAGACAGCCATGACAAGAACAGCAGTGCTGGAGAGGGTGCAGTTTCTGGATGGAGAAAGACATAATGTAGAAGGGGGGAAAAAGGGCAATAAAAAGCAACTAATTAGATTAGAGGCACAAAAAGAAGGATGCTGGGCCTCCGCTGGATGGCGCAGCAGGGTCAGGAGGGTCCGGGCAGACAAACTGGAATAAGACGTTTGATAGGCTGGCCTAAGCTTCCCGCTGCCACGGATCAGTATGTACTGCCTCTCCTTTCCCCTGCCTGGGCTGATGTAACTCACTGGAGTGGCAAATTACACCAGACCTACAGCTGTAGCCCGACATTATGATTAATTTGATCAGTAATTTCTCCTGTTTTTCATTTTAATCGCCGCGACCATTCTGCTGTGGCAGGTCTTTCAGATCTAATTAAGATCAATTCCGGTGTAACAGACTTGGCGCGCCTTTACCCCGTCAAATCCCTGAGCTCTCCGGGCGTGGAGAAAACCCGCAGCTCTAATCAATCAACTTCCAGCAAAATCCAGCGGGCTCCCACAATCAGCCCATTAACGCACTTAAGCAAATTTCATAATCTTCCTCTGTCTATTTGTCATCACTGTGGTGGCTATTTCAGGCAGCTCCAGGCTGCCTCTGACTGTACTCTGCATGTTGGGAGGGCAGAGAGAATGTGTGAAAGGTGTAGAAAGGTAAATTCTCCCATCATTTAGCCAAATTAGCGTCAGTAATACAAGTTTAAAACACTGACTCAAGGGGATAAAGTCTGCCGTGGTGCGATTTGTAGTCTAATGCGAGTATTAATGAGCTAATTAATGAAATTTGACTCACAAATTAAAAACACCAAACCCTAAAAAAATGCTAGGGATGTAATGAAGGCTCAGGATTTCTTCTCTATGAGTTTACAAAGAATATCCCACACCTCCCATGAGAAGAGAATTACAAAGGGACGATAATTGGAACATAATGAGTGTTTGTCTCTCTGCAACTCTGCGCTGTCGTTTCTGCAAATAGCTGAATGGCTGAGTGATTCTACTTGTTTGAATAATAACGGTAGGAAATAGGGGCGTTATCTGCAAAATGCTCATTGTATTATGGTAATTATGACTCCACTTTACTGCACAGACTGGTTCCTCTGGGTAAAACACGCAGACACCAGAAATGCCCTTCTGTGCCTTTCATTAAAACATACAAAAGCTCGATCAGGATGACAATTCACATGTGCTCACGAGAAAGTCTCTGCTCGGGGAGTTTCTTTGAATTTTAAAACTTCTGTAAATGAACCTGCAACGTGGGACTGAAAATCCAATCACTGACCCAAGCAGCGGAGGGAGGTGGAGCTGCCGTTTAAATCCTATTGCAGCCATGAGAGGGTGCTGAGGCTGTGGCCTGTCCTTCAGAGAGCCCCTCCCTGCGTGACCCACTCTTTGAAAATCCCAGCAATGACCCAGAGAAACTAAACCTTTTATGGCCATTTTGCTTCTTACACACACACACACACACACACGCACGCACGCACACACACACACACACACACACACACACACACACATACACTATAATCCTATTTGCTGAGGCAATATCTTAATGATACCTGATGTGGCCCCTTTGACCCCCCCTCAAAGCAGGTCTGTCCTTAGCCATCAGCATCTCTGCTTTTTTCCAGAAAGACCGCCTGAATAAAGCTCACAAACTCAGAGCCTGTTTTAAAATAACAATGCTTCTGCAGCTCTTGTTCAGATTCTTGGAAATTTAACCAAGTGGTGGTTTCCTAGCAAATTAAAGCTTAAGAGAGTTTCTGTTACTTAAGGTGTTTACACACTGTCTGATGCAAGCTTAATGTGAGGATCTGTATGTTGGTCAGGAGCTCTTGTATCCACAGTCAGACTGGACAGCCTGTTTGGTGCGATGTAGCGGCTAGCCTTTGGAGCCCATTAAATCCAGAGGCTGTTTTTCCTGCTGAGTCTCACTAGGCCGTGACAGGGCCAGAGAGGGCTGCAAGGGGAAACAAATAGCCCAACTCATCCTGGCCATAAAGAAGCTTGCACCACAACCCAATAAGGGTCTGACGCTGATGAATGTGACCAGGGACAGAAAGGCGACCCTGGCCAGTCTCCACCAGAAATGAAACCACAGGGATATAAAATAGGTTATTATCGTCACACAGTGACAGGCAGACGGACAGAAGGGCAGAGATGGATGGACAGACAAAGTGACTAAAAAGGAGGTTGAGTGGGAAGAGCAGCAAAGATTAAGGGACTGATTACAACTGGAAAGCCTAAGGATAGATAGCCTCAGAATCTCTCCTCGATCTGCAGCAGCGGGACGCGATTAATGCTTCTCGCCTGGTTGTGAGGACAGATGTACTCAAGTGTGTCAAGGCTTCAATAAAAACATGCATATTCTAATAGGTCCACATAGACACCTCTTGATAAAGATCATCTGCAGACAAACAATCAAGCACTTAGTACACAGCTGCTGGAAAAATCAGCAGTAATGCAATTCAGATGCACATGTCAGCTCTTGAAGTACTTTGCTTTTTAAAAAGAACTACTTCCTGGCCTTTACAGCAAGATCAGTGAGCAGGGTTATTTATGTTTGATACAGATCGCCTGTATTAATAAAAATAAATTAATGGGAAACAGCAGTGATTCCCAAAACGTGGACTTTGGGAAAATATTAAATAACATTTAACTTTGAATATTCCTATTTAAAATCGATTTTAAATATTCACATTTGAAAACTAAACAGAACTAACAAAACACAACAATTAAATGTTATTCATCATATTTATGTCTCAACATTAACAGGCCTAACAAAGCATTATGAAGTAAAGCTATTAATGGAGGATCAACATCAACTGAACAAACCACCAGAAGATCAAATGAATCAATGAAAATACAGGCGAAAAAATTTGGCTTGTATCATAATGAAAGATGTGATTAAAGGTTTGGACAGGCTGCAAAAGACTTTAAGATTTCAAGATTTCCTTGGTGATCTGTAGTTGCCAGAGGATCACTTACTGGTCTCTAGGACCATGTGACTGCTGCCAGCAACCTCCAGCAATTATTTGCAACCAGCTGGAGAATACAATTTTTTCTTGTGGTTGTCAGGTGCTCGCCAACCAGTCTGTGTGGCGGTGTGACTAGACTGTTAAAATACTGTAAATACTAAAAACACAACTTTATGAATCTTCAAGAAAAAATAAAAATGAAGTGCATCATAACAGAAGTTGTTCCAGAGACAGGAAAGTTGGACCTGTGCTTTTCTACAAATAATACATCTTAGTCTATAAACTTACAGGCAAAGGCATGGGCGGAGTGACGGGTGACGGGAGGCTCCGGGCCGGAGACTGGTTGGGTCGGTGTGGTGGGGACTGCTGCGGCTGCCCGGAGGTGGAGGAGCAGGTGGAGCCTGGAGACGGGACGGAGGTCTGCTGCTGCTGGCTGGATGGGGTCATGTGATGCTGGGATGGCAGCTGGTTCTGGTTATGGGAATGAGTCTGTTGGTGATGGTGGTGCTGCTGCTGTTGATGTTGCTGTTGCTGCTGCTGTTGCTGCTGCTGCTGCTGGTGGTGCTGCTGCATCTGTTGGAGCTGCTGCAGGTGCTGGAGCTGGGAGTTCAGTGATGAGGTAGCTGTTGATGAAAGAACAGCAGTTTGATTCTTCCTAGTGCCTGAGCTCTGAACTCTCCACACCAAATACACAAACAGGCTCACAAGCTGCGAAGGTGTTTCAGCACATAAACAAGGGGCCTTCATTACTTGAAGAATATTCTAACACCAAAGACAGAAACACATGCACACAGAGTGTGGGATGCATAGGGTAAATAGTGAGAGACAGATGTAAATTGCATGGAGCCACAACAAGGTCCTCAAGGGTTTTTAGCCTGCATGATGGAGTCACTGAATTCAATTTAGCTAGTTGGAGGACAAAGCTATCAAGCCTGACTGATATAATTGCTCTCTGGAGCCAAAAGTCGTCATTGTCACTTGGAGAAAGAAAGAATCTTTGGTTTAATGGCTCAAAATCTCATAAGAAAGAGACATCCATCTTCTCTGGAAGAGTTCAGAAATAAACCCATTAACTAATTGGATCCAATAATAGCGTGCCATTAGAAACTAATTCCAACATTTAAATGCTTATAAATTTTTATGCTGTTAAAAAAAAAATCAGTTAACACTCAGGCTGCAGTCACACCAGACATGGAAATACTACCAAGTACCCAGGGTGCACATCTGACATAAAACAAATGTAAAAACATGTTGGTGTGAACACTGTGAAGTAAATTTCCATGGCAGTTCACTTCAAACACCTGAATACAGAATTTCTCACACACGCACACACACTAAAAACACACACTCTATGTTTGAATGTCAGACGAAAGCCACAGCACAACGCAGACAACAAATGGTGTCTACTAAAGGAATCAATTGTAACACCATATGTGCAAAATGGGCTAAAAACAACAACATCTAAGCTGACCTTCACACCTTAAACAGAAGAAAGGACAAACTGAGTTTCCACACAGATGTGATGGATAGAAGAGATTTTTTTTAAACCTTTGTATGTGTTTAAAAAGTTGACAGTCAAACTGATAAACAAGATGGGGACATCCTCCCACGATTAGTGAAAATATAAAATAAATGTAGAAGACAGGGCAACATTACAGCCCCATTTCATAATAGAAAACTCTTTGGAAAAACTATTATGCCCCAATTTGGAGGCCATGTGACGGACAGACGGATGTAGGGACGGACATGTGAGTATCGCGTTGCACACCTTTGAAGAGTAAAGAACACATATGCCAAATTACATGGCTCAACTCCTTGTGCTTTTGGAGTCTATAGACCAGAAAGGTAAAAGCTGAAGGACAGTATGACGACAGCATCCTCCCACTTTATTTTGCACAGGAGGATAAAAAAAACAAAAACAAATTTCAACTTTATGCAGAACATATTGTTTCTACCTGTTATAAGAACAGACTGTTAATGTGTGTTATTGCTGTGGACTCTGACTCGGTTATGCTACACAGCTTTAGACAAAAATAACATTTGACTGTAACAGAATCCAACACCGTTTCTGTGATTTATAAGATAATATGGACTTGGTGGGTACAGGACTGATCTGTATGAGAAAATTTGACTAAGCTTTGTACACTGGAGTACACAATAGAAAGAAATTTCTGTCACCATAATTTCCCTTAATTGTTCCCACAATTAAAGCTACTTTAAGCTGCTCCCTTACTTACAAAGGGTCATCACAGATGGTAGCTCCACATATTTGAATTGAGAGATTTTTACGAGATACCCTTCTCGACACAACGCCCAAGGAATTTGTGTCTCTTCCCAAAAATGAACTGGGAAGCATTTGCTTGTTAGGCAAATGTGTAAACCACTGCACTATAGAGGCACCATAATGGTAAAAAATGGTAAAATGGCAAAAGAAGTTAAAACATAGAATTTATTTGGCTAAAAATTAGAGTGATATTAGTGATTCGCCAGTCTATCAGCCGATATATCAGATTTTTATATCATCAAATATCAGTATTGGTATTGGTCTTTTATAATCCTATATCGGTCAGGCTCTACTAAAAGCAAGGTGATTGTGCAGAATAAAGCATGTTCTGTCTAAACATGATAAATTTGTAGGTTTTGTGAAAAATATGCTTACTCTTAATGCTTAGAATTGAAAAAGTGAACTTGTAAATGACCAAAATATACATTAGAACTGCTAAATAGCACAAAAGACGCTACCTTTGGCTTTTTTAACATTTTAAAAATCTAATGTTCTTGCTTTAAAAGCAAACAAACAAATGAAATCTGTCATGTTGAAACTAGGCTGTAAACCATAATATTATTTTGAATTACATATAAAGTGAAGCAGAAAGTGTATTTAAAGTTTAAAATATTTAAAGCTAAATATTTACAGCGTTAAGTGGAACGTTTTTGACTGGGCTCCTACAGCCACAGATTCATAACACAAGGCCCTGAATAACAAACTCTGGTTCACAAAAATTACATGTGAACATCTATTGATAATGCAGTCCAGCAATTGTGAACACATCGTAGACAAGCTTGTACACACACTGAATCAATGCACTTAAATTATTTAAGTATGCTTGTCTCATAAAAGATGAATAAAACATCAGGGCAGACAAGTCTTTGATTAGCGTGGTCACTTCGTCTCCAGGACAGGCACAGATGAACATTTGATGAAGATCAGATCATCCTCCTCCTTCCTCACTCTGCAGAAGCCCAGCCAAAGAGAGCCGGCAACTCTCGGCCAGTAAACAGCACACTTTTACATTTCTTCTACCTCCTGACACATTGACACCTCTCTCACACCCCCACCATGAATTATATATCATCTGTGCAAACGGCAAGAGTCCAATTCGCACTTGAAATGTTGGGGCAAGTTGTCTAGCAAGCGCTGAGCCCCTGACAGGACCGGCTCTTTTCCTTTGCAACTTCACAACGACAAAATGTTGAGCCCCATTTAAAGATGGAATAAAAGGGAACAAAGACGGAGAAAACAAAAGGGGGGCAAAATGAGATTTCTGTCAAAAAATTATCGAAACCAGGCGAAGATCAAAGACGATTGAAGAATTTCCTCCAGCACCAACCATTACGCCAAGGAACAAGAGGCACAACAAAAGAATATGAAGCAAAAGAAAACAAATACAGAGGGAATATGGAAGAAGCCCCATGTGGCCTTATTATAAGGGCTACACTGCAGGTAACTATATTCTTTAACAGCAGTGCTTTATAAATTCTGTCATCTTGTTAAGACTGTCAGGACCACTGACCCTCCCTTCCTCTCTAACTGGGCAACTGGCATTTTGAAGCTCATTCTTTTAACCACAGCTGTCTGATTGCTTTGGTTGAGCACATAATCCAAACAGCTTGTCTCAGCTAATTGTTTGTGCTCCTTCCTCCAGCAGACACAAGGCCGAGGATGAGAGTGGGAGCTTCACTTGTGATGGAGAGAGGGCAAAAGGGTGTTGGGATCCTATAGAGCTCATTATATCTCCCACTGTCTCTTTGTTGTGTTTCATATTCACTAGTTCTCCTCTGCTGCGATGCACTCAGCGCTCCCACTTAGTCATCACGCCGGAGGGGTGGAAGAGCAAGGGTCTCACTTTCAGTGTTGTCACAACTTGCCTATGTTAATGTTTATAATGAGGAATGAGCCAGATCACGCAGCGAAATGAAACTCTATTTAAACTTTTATCAACAATCATTTGGGACTCTGAGACACCAGCACTGAGAAGTCTCAGGCCTTCAACCTCAGTGCTTTGAGAAACTGTCTGCCATCCCTCTTTCGGAGCTTTTTCTTTTTTGCTTTAGTGCCACAGTAGAAATCAACTGTTATCTCTGACTGTCCTGGCCCAGGCTTGTGAAGTACTGGAGGACGAAGCGAGACTGATTGTCAGAGGTCGAAAGGCTAGGTCAAAGCCAGCTCGTTCGTCAGACAAAATGCTATTTTTGTTTCCTGTGCGGTTGAGTAGTGGGGTGTGAGGGCGGGTAGCCTGCTCTCTCATTACCAGCGCTATCTCAGTAGTCACTGCCAACCCACCTATTACAGCACTTTTCTCTCTGGGGCTGATTCAAGCTTGACTCCTTGTTTTCATCCCAATGTACAACACTTGCCTTTACAACTATTCCCCTGAATTACCGTATACATCCTTTGGCTGCGCGCTTGTTTGTGCGTATGTAAATGAGTCCGACGGCTACCTGTTGGTATCATGTAATCCTACTTTCCACAGCACATTTATTGAGTTAAAGAAATGTGAAAACATCTTTTGATGCTTAGTCTTTTTGAAAAGCAACAAATAGGTGGTCGTCATGTTATAGTCCGTTGAAAAAGACTCGGGCAAAGCCAGCATGAAGAGTGATTGCAGGGTCATAGTAATCACTTCTACACAAAAGGACTTTGACTATCATTCATTCTATCAAACTGCATGTGTTCTGTGTTGCATAAAGTACGGACAAAAAGAGTCGGAAATGATCATCTCACGCTGAAGGAATTCAGGATTTCTGGCCGTCAAAAAGGAAAGCATACAGTAGTTTGCAAACCTTGTAAAGAATGCACTGAATTTCAGGAATTAATAAAATCTAGTGGCACATTTTAAGCATCCGTGCATGCACACTGGCTTCCTTTAAGCCCAGTAAAAGTTCTTCATCTCACGTCTTGAGAGGAGTGCAGTAAATTAAGAGTTAATCAGAAGCTACCGAGGAGCCCATCCAGTCTGATAAAACTGTCCGATGTGACCCTCTCTGTATTGTTAGGAACTGCTTTCGCCTAAACACGGCTGTCAATTCTCCGAGAAAGGTGAGGGGGGGACAAACAAGCTCCCCATTACTGCTCTGCCTCACGTTCCTCTATGGGAGTCCATAAACCACTGTCTCAATTGCCTTTTCAGTGAGTCACACTGATAATTACTCCACTGGAGGTAAGGAGATTTAGACTCTATGAGATCTGGTAATTATGAAGGTGGTCAAGGGAAGGTCATTTTTTACTCTGTGGATTAGATTGGAGCACTCGCACACTGATGAAGGGGATAACATCACCATTTCTGCACTCATTTCCTTCATTAAATGTTAACTTTTATTTCACTTTGATAACACTGACTATACTTACAGCTAATTATTTCTATTACCGGTCATTCTATCAGTCTTTTTTTTTTTTTTTAACTCCAG
>VUQK01019260.1:4439-15455 GCA_015106715.1 Bujurquina vittata | reverse complement strand
AATTTTTCCTTTTTTTTTCCTTTTTTTATACTTTTTTTTTTTTCTTTTTTTTTTTTTTTTTTCCGGTCCTTCTTTTTGTTTTTTTTTTTTTTTTTTAACTCCAGAAGTAATTTATTGAAACAGAAAAATGAAAGACAAGAAAGAAAAAGGAACATTTAGTATTTAGTTGATAAATGACAAAACTATAAATTAGTGTTAAAAATTGTTTAGCACAGGGGTTGGCAACACAGCCGTAACACCGATGAAGTAAGCAAATACTTTGAACTAATTATTTAAAATATGACACGCGTAATGATTAATTAGACATACTGGAATATTTTACAGTTGGTTTTAGAGTCTGGCCCAGTGTTTTTGCAACTTATAGGGCATTAATTTGGTGCCCTATGAGGCATTAAAAAAAAGAAAACACATTCTGTTATAAATAATGTGTAAATAGACTTAAGGGAGACTGCTTTACATTAAGCAGACTCTATAGGAATAATGAATAATTCCTGAGGGTCATCGCCTTTTTTTTTTAAACCAGTAGTACAGCCTCATTACAGCCAATCACCTTTATTTACACAGTGCCTGCTTTTAACCAGTTTTGGGGTGGTGGTTTCAGTTGTCCATCTAGGACATTGCAGGCTCGATCAACACGTGTGGTTTAGCAGCCTGTCTGGTTCACTGAAGTAACACTGAGGCTGCTAACTCAAATAAAGGTTGCAATACTGAAAATACTCCAATACAAGTCTTGCATTAAAAGTATGAAAAGTATGAAAATATTATTAGCGAAATAAGTAACAAACTATTGTAACAAAAGCAAAAGTATTGAACAATAACAAGTTCATGATTACTGTAGTATACAAATGTTTCTCCTCCCAGAAACTATGTGCTAAAAAGGTATACAGTTACTGTGCACTCACTGTAGTTTGCTGTGTAGAAGCTATTTCTATGGTTAAAATTGGCCTGTTTCAGCTGATTACATCTTATACAGTGGCAACTTTGATAACAAAGACAATTTGACTGTAATATTATACAAGCTAATCTTTGCTGCAAACTGTGCAGTTATGTTTGTCAGAGTTGTTGAGTGCAATGACTTAAATGAATGCATTTAATATTATTCATGTTCTACATCTGGTAGACAAAAAAAAAAGTTCAGGCAGACTTACAAAGAAAACATTTTCTTATTCACAGCTTCTCTTTTTTTTACAATCTTTTTTTGCTACATTCCTTCACCGGTGAGTCCGTACAGCTGGTAATCATGTTAAAGGGATGGAGAATAGATACCTGCATTGCCAATGGCTGGCATGAACATGTGGAAAATGAAATGTTAAAGGAGTTCGAGAACTACTGAATAAAAACATTACTCAGAGAGCCACAGCAGGCAATATCAGCATTTCAGCTGCAGGAGGAACGGAGTGACTACAAAAAAAAAAAAATAAAATAAAAAAGGGGGAGAGAGGAAAAAAATATATATATAGGTAGTTAAGATTTGAGAGGAGTCGCAGCTACAGGATTTCGGAGAGTAAACCACATCGCTTGTAGGGATCCAGAGATAATGCTTTCACTTTGTGATGCAAGGCAATATCAAGCAGTGTTGCAGGATTCTCACTCTGGGGGAAGCATTTCAAAGAATCAAATCCTCTCCATGGAGTTGTTACACATACAAGAAAATCCCTGTGTACTCGATAACGTTGCCCTTTTGGTGTTGCTTACGCTTTGTTATTGATTTCCAAAGTGTGGTCCGGGAACCTCTGGGGGGGCCTTGACAAAGTTTTAGGGGGGTCCCAAGCAAAGAGAGTTTATTTTCACTCTGATTTAAATCCTTAAGAATTTTTTTCTGTCTTTGTGTATAGGTCCGGATTTTTAAAAATGGAACCAATTCAACTAATTAGTTTCTCTCTCTCTGCTTTAAAGTTTCTTAGATGGCACACTTCCTGCACTAATCCTGGTTTAAAACATTTCTTAAAGTTGTCTCATTAAAATCTCATCAAGCAAATAAAAGAAACACTTTTTAAATTTTTAAGATCTCTAAAGAAACAATTCAACTGTGTATCTACTCATATGCAACAGCTCCATTTATGAACAAACCATTTGGATCTCCTTCATATTCAGAGATGTGCTCAGTCTCTATTGAATTACACTCCACATAAAACAGCATGTAACACTGTGAAACCCAGTAAGGGGTCTCCCGCTTTTGTCCTTCAGAGTCCAGAAGGTGTTGAACTCCCCCCACTCCCCTTCTTGAAAAGAGCCTGTCTGCCTGGCAGGACAGGCCGGGTTATTACAGCGTGTTCATGGTCCCATCATGTGTCGTCAGACCAAAGCGGAGGCCGCGAGTAAAAGCCTCATGCAAAATTTATGTTCATGCGGCTGTTTCAGTGGGTGGAAAAATCAATATTGCGGGCCTGATGCACGGAGATGACTGAGTGCTCTCTGACTGACAGTAAAAGCTGAGAGAGATTGAGGGGCTGCATTTACTGCTCTAGAAATGGAGTGGAGTAGAGTCGCCCTAATAGTCTAGTTCACCTTAAATTTGAATTTCATTGTGGATTATTTTGGTAACAACTTGAATATTGAGGGGTTGAAGAATTACTCCATTAGATAAAAGAGGAGAGCAAAAGAGGACTAAGCAGGGTTGTTTCCAAATCGTCTAAAACACATCTTGCATTGTGGCTTCTGAGCAGCTACAGTATTGCATATTATGGGGTTATTAAGCCTTCCCTTCCTTCCCAACTTACACAGATATAAAATGATTGTAGAATAATCAAAAGACAATGTGGGTATGAGGAGGACATCACAGGGCTTTTGTTCTGCGCTGCTTCGCTTACATATGCTTTTGATAACGTGCCACATACCCACAGTGCATTTGGGGAGGAATGCGAGAAGAGAGCAAAAAGAAAGTGAGAAAAAGAAATTCAGTGGGATGAAATAACCCCAAACAATGGGATTTGCTTTCCATTCTTCTGCCTCCATCTTCTGTCTTTAATTATTCCCTTTGGTTGTCTGAGGGAGCGTGTAAGCACTTTCACACAGCACAACATGCCCAGCAGCACAACACTGTCTGCCTTAGTGATGTGGAGACTTCTGAGTGACACTGAGCCTCTTGTGATTATTAATGCTGTTTAATACAACACAGAGCAGCCACTATGACTGAGGGAAAAAACAGATTTCAAAATGCATGCATTCAAAATGCAATGTGAATGGAATTATGTACTACATGAGCACTGCACTTGAGATACATTTCCCCCCTCGCTACATAAACAATGTGTACACCAAAAAATGAAGGCTAATGTTTTGTAGATGCAACGATAACAAGAGCCAAGTGTGCTTTATTTGGTACATAAGCATTTAATGGAACCACAGCTGATCCTGGTGGGATCCTTTGTGCCGGTTTAGTAGTTTCTTCCTGAATCGCATATGAGATATTTGAGAGCCCAGAACGATGTATGATGAATGAAGTAGCATGCTACTTATACGCTTATCGTGCTCACTGACTAGCAACAGGTTCAGCAAAGGGCAGCGGCAGTAAATGAAATTCCGCACCAGGACAATATATCATCAAAAGAAATGTATGCAACCGAAACTTACAAGCCTTCTTCGGATGCGGACAAGGTGCCTGACGGGGTTGGGGGAGGGGAGAGGCAAAGGGGATAGTAAGAAAAAAATGGGGTGGATGGGGGGAAAGAAGGGAGGGTTTTCTTTTCTTTTTTTATTTTCCTGGATGGGTGAGGAGGAAGCAATGGGAAGCAGCAGATTTTGTTGAATCAGTTCTATTTCCATACTGGCTGATCTGTGTCTTTTAACCATTTCACTGCAACTGGAAAATGAAAGTACCAGGGCTAATTTCACAGTGAGAGCTCACTGAACAAAACTCCCCACGGTCTGTGGCAAAAGGTGCTAAGTCTACTTTGTCATTGTGAATTACAGATTTGTAATTCAGGGAACAGACTTATGTATGACAGAAAAGAGTAGGAAAAAATGTCCAGAGAGAGAGAGAGAGAGAGAGAGAGAGAGAGAGAGAGAGAGCAAGCCTTTAGCCTCACATGTACTTAGTGAGGTTTTCTTATGATCTGCAAGTATCAGATACCTCTCTCCAAACATGCTGTCCTGTAGTGATGCCACAGGATCCATCTGTGATGTGTCTGCAGTTAGTCCTGAAATAGCACCCGCGGGACTTGCACACTCCTCAGGCCTCCTGTGGGACCTTTTAAGCTGCACTGATACTGATAAAAGCCCCCACAAATCTGGCCCCAAGATACCGCTGCCATTAATTAAGGTAATTAGGCCCTGGTCAGCAATTAGTAACCACAGATAGCTTTTAGTAGCAGGCAAGATGTCCTTGCTGGTGAGGGGTTTGGTTCCACACCATCTGCTGACAAATGTCACCACGGACTCTTTGGTTTCACACACGGGGAACCGGAGAGCCGTGTTTAAAAGTGACCTCTGTGTGATCCAGGCTGCCTCCCAGACTCCCACAGCTTCTCTGCTGCTGCCGCAGGATCACTTTGTTTGTTCTTCTCTCCGTTCTTTAGCTCTTTTCTCTTTCAAACACGAAAGAGCGAGCTCTATGAAAATCCATACATGTTGTACACGGTCAGAGCGGGAATAGGAAACGTTCACTGCACAAGGTATTGAACAAAATTAAAATGTCTGGGCCCAGTGTAAGTAGTATTGATTATGTAGTAATGCTGCATTGATCTGCTAGTATTATTAAGTCCATTATAGATCTGTTTTGATAATATGTTAGTTTATATTATAATGTTATGTACATTTATTGTGAAAGTGAAGATTTATAAACATGCTGGTTACTGTAAGTCGATTATGCAGATCGGGGACATTCCTCTAGATGTAAAACATAACACTGACAACACAAATACTCCAATAAATTATTAACAAAAGCAAAGACCTGGTGAATAAATGTGAGAGAAAAATTCACAAACAAATGTGGCCTTTCTACTAATATCAAAAACACGGCAGCTTGCATGCTTCATCCTGTGGTACAGGTATGTGATATAAGGTGCCCTGAGTAAAAAAAGACTGATAAAAACAGGCTGAATACACACGTTCAACCTCAGAGGACACATCATGCAATAACTCACATTATTGCAGAATGGGAAATAAAGGATGCAGCTGTGCTGCTTTACACAATTCCACATTTGAAGCAATCGGTGATAACACCATTTTCATTCCAGTTCAGTCCCATAAAATTACCATTAACATTACAACTCATGCAGAACACAGATAAATGTAAAATGTCACCCAGTTCTGCCAGGCAGGACTTCCAGTTCCACAAGATTACCATCTCTGTCTGCTCTCTCCCACTGCACCTTGTCTAATATTTCATTTACAACATTTCATAAGTTCATTTTCCCCTCACTGACCATGTAAATCACAAATCAATTTTCATTTAAAATGCTTGACTACAGATTGTTGCTGAAAGCTCCTGAATTGCGCCTTAGCAATATGGCAGACCTTTAGCAAATCTTTCGGAAACAGTCTGGTCAGAGGAGGGAGGCTAAAAGTGAGATGTAATTTCCACAAAACAACTCTGGGGCCGAGTGGTCAAGGCATTTACTGGAAGGACTTTACAAGTGCTGAAATGCCACAAAAACAATGTTTTGTAATTTATACAACATTCAATATTCCCTCATTTACTGAAACTCGCAACTGGTGATTAACCGGTCTACTCAGCGGGAACAGTTATACAGTAAAAGATGAACTCTATTGATTGTGCACAATTGTTTAGAATATTAATCAACATGTGCAACTATCATAAATCAAGCTTATTTAATTGAGAGTATTAGCATTAAATAATTGAGATTTTATTCAGAAACAGTTAATTTGGCTAAATGAAGCCAGCAAGTGCGGATGTTTCACATTTAAAAACTTAATTACACCAGCCAGTGGGTAATCTCTTTTAGCTGTGGAGCTCAGGGAATAGCAAATAGCAGTATTGCTCCACATGTTTTTGATTATTCACATAACTGGAAGCTAATTCAGAATTTGTCATCTAGAAATTTAGCCTCCTAATTCAGAAAACGATCCTCTCCTAATCCATACTGCTTTATTGCCACCCTGAGTAAAATCCATTAAAATTAATGCATTACACTCCCTGCACACACAGTGCAGACGGACACTGTGTAATGGTGAGAGACCGTCTTGTAGACTATGTGTTTATGGCAGGAGGTTTGCAAAAAGCCTCCCTCAGTGTTTACCAGTGAGGGCAGATGTCAGGGTTTGCTGTGGAGGAGCAGACACAGCCACATCTGATTAACAATATTATTGTCCTCCTCCACACCGCCATAAAGACTCATCCCTCCCCTCTCCTCCTCCCTCGGCCTCCCTTTTTCTTTTCTTTCTTTCTATTTCGGGCTCTGGCAGCGTGCTGTCCTGTGGCATGGCTGAACCAGAGTGACACCGCCACCATCCATAGAAACAAAACACGAGCCAAGAGCCAGAAGGTTAACACACACACACACACGCACACACACACACACACACACACACACAAACACACGCAACACAACAGTTTCTTACCAGACACAAAACATAGAAATATCTGGGGATGCATATGTTAAAAAAATAAAAATCATACTGTATATTCAAAAACACTGCGGATCGTTTGTGCTGTTGTTTTTTTTCCCCCAGCAATTATGGAAAGTATGCAACTTGAATACAGAACAAATGATTAGCATGGCTACAACAACTGAAGCAGCAGGAGGTGAAATTTACTTACATCTCAGCTTCAAAACAGACATCAGAGTATAAATCAGCCTCATGGGAGAGTGCGTGTGTGTGTTTATATGTGCATCAAATCTGTGTGTTTGAGTCTAACCCTGCTAATGCTCTCCTGTTTGCTCTGACTGGCGATTTTTTTTCTCTCCTTCTCTTCACCAAACTGTCACAAAGGCACTAACCCCGCACGTTTCCGAGCTTCTTATCGAAGACAAACAATAAACCACTGGCAGATATCAATGGTAGAGATGAGAACCCGGGTGCCATATCTGCTGGGACTGGCTGGCGAACCTGCCTCTGCCTGCGCTTCATCTCTAGCAGCACCTCTCACTCTCAATTATTTGGCTGCTGTCACAACAAATCAATCAAATTACCGCTCCAGGACTGTGTGCAGCTGCTCCTATTGCACCGCTAGTTGCATTAGCTTTGAAATGTATGAGGTCTACATTTTATCACTGTTATTTATTTAATGCGGCTCTCTCCCCTGCGAGTCATCTTACAACCACAGCAAAGTTAAATCATTAAAGGACGACGTGGAATACATACTGCTCGAGAACACTTCAAATTAAACAGTGATAAGGGAGAAGGGATGGGATTTGGCCTCTATTGTGTTAAGATGGCAGATGTGGGTGAGGAAGTGTGGACCGCTTGCACACGGTACTCTTTAAGTACTCTTCAACTGGCTGAATGTGCCCACAAACAACAGCTCGTTTCTTTTCCTTTTTCCAAAATGATTCGAAATATACACAAGAGAAAAAACACTCTCACAATGAGCGACTGCTGTGGCTGTAACAAGCCCAAAAAGAATATCTGAAACTCTCCGGCTCTGCTAATGTAATGGCTAAAGGGACACAGAGGCATTCCCACGGAGGACAGAGGTAGTCAGTGGCCCGGCCCGGTGAGCTAACCTCTTAAAGGAGCAGCAGTCAGCTGAGGCAGAAGAGATGCAGTCTGACATGTCTAACTAGTGTGGAAACATTTGGCTCTCCCCCCAGGAGCCCACCCTTTGGTGGTGTAATGAGCAGAGTGATTTCCCTAATTTGTATCATGCCAAAACCCACAACCTGCGAACGACACCGCTGAGCGTTTTCATCAAAACGGCAGACGCGCCTTTGATTGGCACTGACACGGGGTCTCATTACTGCAGGTGAGTGGGATGCCGACCTTTATCAGGAAGCTTGAGTGCTGTTTTGTGTTTCCTACGGACGAGTACAGAGGAACAATGCTCTCACCTCACCATTAGAACTCGGCTCTCTGATGTGATGTGCTCCCTGGCTTTCTGCTGAGAGCAAATAAGATGGGATATGCTTATTAATATGAAAGCGCTCGAGTAAACTAGCTTCTTGCATTACCTTTGAGTGAGTCATACAGGAGAGGAGCAGACAGATGAGACTTTGTTCTGCTTCCTCCCAATGAGCATTACATGTATAGTGCTTTGAAACAACTAGTTTTACAAGTATGGTAATCATTGCTTTGCTTGTTATAAAATCATGTGAAGTAAAAGCCTATTAAAATGCAGCAGAAATGTAGCATCATACTCAAGACCAGAAATCTGCGGATGTTTTGTGTGCATCAGTCATACATACTTAGATCTGAAATTGTGAAAATCACATATATATTTTTTATTCTTATCAGCCGTCATATTTACAGACCTCTAGCATGACCCAACCTACTTTTTGCCTCTGTGAAGTCAGCTAGAATTGTGTGCACTCTGTCACAAAAGATAACTTTCTCCCTTGTTTAGTTTCATTGGGGATTTGTTTTTACTGCATGTTTGCAGGCATAAATCATTCTGACAAATAACCAGTTACACTGGTGCCCGTGTTTACTGAGTCTGCCACAAGATGCTGCTCAGTTTTATTTAAGCAACTGCTCCAAATTTATAGCACAACCCCATTACAGTGATAGTTATTCATCACAGTCTGAGAGAGCTGCCCTCCTAAAGCGAGCAGAAGTCCAGCCGGTTCCCTTGTGTCAACATTTATTCTCACAGATCCAGCTTTGATTAGCCTGATCAAAAACGCTGTGGTTACTGTTTCTCTTTTTACTTCATTTCCCTCGTTAAAGGTTAATATGGAAATGCAAAAACTACATGCATTGAAATCCCTAATTTCATCTAATATAGCTAGTGAACCATGGCATTCTGACAATGTACAGAGCTTTAATGTATCTAATATCCTCTACCCTAATCCGCCCACTCACCAAGACAAACAGCCTTATTAGTTGGTCATTAGCTGCCTCATTACATTTAAATACAGCCATTGGCTGGGCTCCTCCCAGAGTCTCATTACTGTGCCTCACTGTTGTCTTCTGTCTGATCTGACACTAATTAGCGAGCAGTGTGAATGCTGTAAACTACACTTGCTCCCGAAGTCGTGAAATGAGCTGACTGCTCCCTGGTGACAGTGCGGCACTGTATTATATGTGTGATTAATCAGGCCTGGAGCCCTGGAGGGTCTGGGAGGGGAAGCGAGGGTACACGGGGGCAGAGGCCAGAGCTGCAGTTGTCTGACAGAGGTGCTGTGCCAGCAGGCCTCATTCAGCGGAGCTGTGATGAACTCAGACAGGGGAGAGTGGAGGAGCGCAGCGTGGCCAGAGGGGCCCGGACACAGTCAAGACATTTAGCTTCACTCGTGACTTGTGTCACTTTCTCTCCACGGAGGTCCCTTCAATGAATCCCCTTCAGATAAGAGGACGTGCGAACAGGCAGTCTGTCAGTCTGCACGCTTAAAAAAAGATCTGCCACAGAGGCATTTCTCCACAACAGTTTTTTCCCCTTCTATCTCAGATGGCTGTAGAATTTTATCAGGATATTGAATTCAGACTCTTTGTTGGTTTGTTTGGGAGTGGACAATATGGATGACTGTGTGGTGTTTGTTTTGGTGTTCTGACACCCTGACAATGTGTTTGTCGATCAGTTCATGAGATCACTGAAGCCTCTGGGTTGTCCCTCAAACGCCAGGAGGAAGATCTGTTGAAGTGTGAGTCAGACGGGCCTGCTGGGCCCATTATCGTCCACTACTGACGGATACATTGAGGGGCTCGCTGGATAGATGCAGGTTTATTAAAAGCTCTGCCCACAGCGATGGCTGCTGTTATTTATGCATGTTTGTGTCCATTAGGCTTCTACCTCCACATTTCCTCACTCAGGGCATCTGTCCATCCATTTCCCCACATGAAGGGAGCTTTCCCTGCACTTTGTGCTGCACTGGCATTATTGTAATCGCCCTCCTAAAAACACACTGCTTTACATGTAGCCTGGCATCTTTTTACATTAGTGCGGCTCTCTCATCTAAGATTTATGACTGACGGTTTCCCCATCCATCCCTCAATCTAATGGTATAAAAGAGACAATGTTTTAAACATTAAAATGAAAACCATTTACAACTATGATCAAAAGAGAACACTTGGGCATTAAAGTTTAAAAGGCAAGGATAAGTACAGCCATGTGGATGGACAGATGAGGTGGAAAAGAGATAAAAAAGTGAAGTACAGTGCACTCTTATGCACAGGAAAGAGGCATAAAGTGCTTTTGCGCTGCACTGCAAAACGCTGACCTGTAATTAATATGGTTGTTCCTTTAGGCAAGTTGAGGATAGCTGCTTTTTGGGATCTAAACCCCTCAAGGACTCTTACCTGGTCAAGACCTCTACAGCATTTTGTTGGAGGAAAAAACATTGTTTCATGGCTTAAAATGAATGTACACCAAACTCTCACTTGTTTTATGTATGATTAATAGGTTCTGAATCATCTGTTGTACATGAGACAAAAAATATCTGAGAGCAGCTGGATTATTTTCAACTTTCATCATAAAATATCGTCTCCTTTTTTCTCACCTTGCAGGTTCTGGAGGGGGAGCGTCATGATGCCCCCTGCAGCAGCAGCAGCCACCAGACTCTGGATGTTGGCTGTGGGCAGAGAAAGCACAAGGCCCTGCTGCCCACCCAGGTGCCCGCCTGCGTTGAAGGGGATGAGGATGGGCTGGTTCATGCCTGGTGCCGCCCCGGACATCACACCACCTACCGCGTTAGCCAGTTGCTGAGCCACCAGGAGAGACTGAAGAAGGTACACACACACACACACACACACAGACACACACCCACGCACGCACACACACACACACACACACACACACACACACACACACACACACACACACACACACCTGACCCCTCAGTTACATCTTTTTAGGATTATAAGATGTAAATTTGTGAAAAAAGGCATATATGGCCTTTTTTGTGTATATATATATATATATATATATATATATATGTTTATGATTTGTATTCACAATTACTT
>VUQK01019259.1:80465-91253 GCA_015106715.1 Bujurquina vittata | reverse complement strand
CCTTCTCTTTTGTAAAATTTATGATTTTTTCTTTTTTCTTTTTTTTTTTTTTTTTTTGTTTTTTTAATTTGATGTCTTCAAAAGTTAAAATAATTATCATTCATGATCTTTGAAGATTTCTCTGAGCCCATTTTTCTCTAAGACTCTGATCATCCTTCCATCCTTAATGCTGCTTTGGAGAGATCTTACACACACACACACACACACACACACACACACACACACACACACACACACACACACACTCCTTCTCTCTCTAAAAGAGGCATTTCTTTCGCAAAACCCTGTGGCATGTAAAGTGCACTTGGGTTTTGGTCACATACACTGTTTGCAGTACAGCGGAACAACCTGATATCCCCTCACAGTATTATACAAAAACTATTGATTTTTAACTTTTCATAAAAGGAAGGTGCATTATAGTAATATGATGCCTGCTAATCTCTGCACCATGATAAATGGTTTGCAGATAACTCTTTAATCATTCGAGTTTCTTCTTACAGTTTCAAAGGTAATTATTTGAAGTGTATCTTTGTAAATATGACTGAATAAGTGTAAATATATATTTTGTGGGCATTTTAACTTGTAGAGTTTTTAGTGAAATCAACAAGTGCGTGAGGTTTCTGAAATACTAAAATATTCATCTCTCCATGACTTATAAGGCAGACAACGCACTTGACACATTTTATTGAGCCTCAAAGGGAAAATACATTTCAATGAAAAGCACTAACATAACTTTTGTTTGCCAGAAAAGCTTTGCCAAAAGATGAAACATCATCCATGTGCCTAATCCTATGTATTATTTCTGGTTTTGATTGAAAAAGAATCACCAGCAACATGTTGGCCAGTCAGTGACTTGGTGAAGCTGGCACAACTTACCAAATTGGGCCAGAATCTCTGCAGTTCTGCTGCTGATAGAAAAAAAAGTAAAACAGTATTTTATCCTCCATATAATTCCAGTTTAAATACCATATTCAGAATGAAACATACTGCATGAATCCTCAGTAAAGATAAATGAAATATTGTACACATTTCCAAAAATAACTCAGATACAAAACTGCAATCACAGCAGTACTGTGCATGTAAGCGTTTACACAATCAGACTTTAAATAAAAGGCTCTTACTAAGCAGTATTAGTTTATAAGACATTACAATGGCTGACATAAAACTGGAAAGGGAATGAGTGTCCCCATCATATTACAAGAGCTATTCCGATGGTGTTTTACCTCTGTAGTCCTCCAGGATGATTACAATAGTGGCACAGTGGGAGGTGAAATAAAGCTGTACAGCTGGATATAGCTAGCATCAGATGACTTAATCAGGCCATAAAGAAAGCCTCACTTACAGATGCTGTGTTGCCCCTGTGCTCCGCATTTCATCAGCCCCAGGGAAGGGTGAAATATGCTTCCTCTGAAGGTAATGTGCCCTATCTCTGTCCAAGCGGTGACAAATTTATCGCCCCCACGACTATTTACAATCCATCTGAGCCATGATGATCTGGCTTGTGTTATTTAAGCTGCAGAGGTTCAGCCATGTTACTGCTGTTCTGAGGTGCCAACAAAGGGGAACAGCAAGAAGAGGGGAAAGTAAAAAATATATTTGTTTCATACAAGGTGGAAGTGTCCTGATTAGCTAGTTTACCATATTATCCTTACAGTGAACAAAAAAATATCATAAAAGTATTGGGGTTGGGATCACAAAAGTAAATATGTTCTTTTTTAGTCTTTTTTAGTCTTTTAGTCAAGTACACAAGGTGGAACATTTGGTGTTTCTAGCACATCTATAGAGCCAAATTCTGCCATGGCAACTCTGCAAAAACAAATCTTCGGTAATGCTGACAATATTTCAAGGGCTAACTTGTGGTCAGATAGGCCAAGTTTTCAAAAAGCAATTAAAACCAAGCTAGAAGCAGGTGATATTTCTCTCAAACACAGCATGAATTTCTCCCAGAAAGCTAATTAGCTGGTCACATTTAATGAACCTAATTAGCCACATTTTAAACTACTATTCACAACAGTATCAAGATATTGATTAACTAATACGTCTGACGTACATACAACCGTAATCAATAAAACTTAATTTGCACTTGCTAAATTATGAATGATCCCTGTCCGCCTCAGTAAATATCTAGCAATATTTTTGTATATTTAAATGCATCTCATAAGCCTGAATCACGCCTCACACTTTATATTTTGAGATGTTCAATCTGCTTAATTTTAGCTCAATTTTTTTTTCCAAAAATGTGTGGAAAAAAACAGAAACTTTTAAATTTACCATATTGAAATTAGCTCTGCATCCTGCTAATAAAAAGAAATCTCAAAGTAATCTGGCAGTATCATTCAGATATATGTGCAGGGTTACATATACATACATACAAGATACATTCTTGGAAAAATTATTCACCTCATCCAGTCTGTAGATTCCTGACTAAATATGCTTTATCATGCTGAACAGCTACAGTTTGTATAGTAACCAAGAGTAACTACAGGTCTCTGAACAATTCGGTTCTATATTTAAAATCAGTCCATTCAGATGGCATAATCGCAAAACCAAGAATAGTCATATTATATAAGAAATGTTGCTCTGCGATGTTTCTAAATATATATATTTTTAAATTAGTTCATTCATAGCTGCCATCCTGGGGCATGCTTGTGCGTAGCTTTACTATCTGTATCAGCTAACATTTCACAGCTAACAAATTATTTACAATATTTACCCTAGTAATTTATACTTAGCACAAAACACAAAGTGCACAGTGACGGTCATGGGAAATGTGTAATAATTGCTACCTGTAATTTTTTGAATTAAAAAAAAAAAAGAAATTAGTTTTGTGACAGTCTATCCAACAAATGTCGAAATATTTCAGTTTAGAAGAGGTGGTCTAAACAACTAACCAGCATTGCCGTCCCTAAAATACTACTTTATATAATATATATAATATGCCAATACCACTGCAAAATCATGCTTTTAAAAGCAATGACCGGAAGCAATTTTTAAAATATGGTGCAAAACACAATAAAATCCAAGGAAAGATGTACCATAAGAAATGTAAAGTTTGACAAACTCTGTAGTCACAGGAGTCATACATGAGACGAAATCCTTCAGAAACATAACTTGATTTGTAACTGATATCTCATATCTTTATCATGACTCCATGAGCTCTTGTGCTGAGCTCTTTTGGTGAAGTTAGAGCCTAAATAAGCGGAATGTGCCTTATTTTAATTTAAGCAGGAAAAGTAGGCATCTTGCAAAAATCCTGAGAAGATTAAGCTGGCACTATAAACTGAGACCAAACCTTTGTGATGTGTATGAGACCCTGCTGAGAGTTTGGAAGCTCTAATTTTTTAGTTGTTTTTTTAGTTGAATGTGTCACCAGCTCAGTATTTTCTAAACTGTACTCTCATGTATTTAAAGCCCTCTCTAAGCTCTCATCCTTTTGATGTAACAGGATGCCAGCTAGATCCCGGCTATGGGGTAATAATGTTGCTCTTGAATGTCAGAAGGCTGCGGTGTTAGCACAATCAGAAGCAATATTATTACACTTCTAAAAGCCAATGCAGTAGTGGTAGAGAACCCACACCTTTATGACCGTGAAGATACCAGGAGTAATACAAAATGAAAGTGTTTGTTTCCACAGATATCTTTCTGACATATATGGAAAGTATTTTAAATAAACCAAACTGCAGGATGATATATGTAAAATTAGTCTTTTTGATAGGCTTGATCCCAATAGTGGCTAACTATTGTGATTAGCAAAGTGCATTCAGTGGAATGAAAAATTTGGCTAACATAAACAGGCTTAAAATTTACTCCTACACACCTGTAAAACTGATTCCGTAAGGTGTCTTTCTGCACCTTTCACTCAAAACAGCCACGCCCTTAATTATAACTTATATAGAATAACTTAACATAGTTTAAATTGAAAACTCATGTTTAAAAAAAACTGTAGTTGTCAAACAACTATAGACTTAGCCATAGTTACACAAAGGAACTCAAAGTGTCACTGCTGACTGTCTTCATTGGACACACCTGACCATGAAGAGGCGATTCACAAAAATGTGCCTTTTGAATTCAGCTGTAAAAGATATTAAACTTTGGTTTATCTCAGTGAGTATCCGCTCTATTCGGATACTGAGTGGCATGCTTTCCTCTGGGTTTGGGAATGTTTAGTTGGTATCTAGACATGTGAGGCTAGGTGAGCGCCCTCTTGCCTGCAGCCAGGTACTCTTGGATACAGTGAATCAGCGAAAATTGGAAATCTTTTGCAGTCTGTTGCAAATCTGTTGTCATATATAGAAATTAGCATTAAACAAAAATTCACATTAACTATTTACTTTAATTGTTTGGATACAGGCAATCTGTGCAGTCACCTTGCAATCAAACCTGGTCAAAGCAACTACTTACAGTTGGTTGCCAAATGTGAAACAAATCAATGCAATCACCAGGCAACCATAGATTTTTATTTTGGAGTCACAAGCAGGTTGCCATCCTATTTTCACTCATGTGTGACTGAGCCATCTTGTCATTTTTTCTGGGCTATAGCTGTCATTTCCTACGAATAAATAAAATGTAGGGCACTATAATGAGGGCAAAATATTTTTTTGCTCAGTCTCTCCAACAATTTTGAAAAAATACAGGAATGTTGTTCACATTGTCCCCAGATGGAAGCAATATATTGATATAATATCTTAAGCTTGATTAAATCCTGAACCTTCTGTTGTAATCCAGTGATTCTCAAGCTTTTTCTGTCATATTCCCTGGAATGAAATCTTTTCATGCCCCACGCGAAGTGCGGTCGGATGGGTTGGGGGGTGTTTGCCTCTGTGGTGAAACGGGGCGGTATGACGGCTCTGTGTATACAGCAGAAAGTGGGGGTGGAGAGTTTCGCTAGTTGCTGGGCTAACGTACCTGCTTGTTCCCTCATGAGAATTAATTCGATATTCAACAATTGTTCCGCATGGATTTTCTCCCAGGTCACCCCACCACCACCTGCACCAGTGGGGTGTGCCTTGCAGTTTTAGTCCAACCCCTATCAGTTCTCCAAAATATTGAACTGTGAAATATAAAGTACCATCAAAGGTTTGGATGCACTCACGCGTTCATATGAACGGGTGAATGTGTCCTCTATAGTTTGCTGGTGTTTTAACATCCTTTCTTGGGCTCTCCGCCTATCTCAGCACACGTTCCCAACATCCTTTGCCTCATCCCTGTGTCAATAAGATTTCCTTCCACTTGTCCTGCTCTCCAGCTTCTCTCACCAGTGGCTTAGAAATTATGATTGCTTGTTGTACTGTGACTTTTCCAGCCACTGCCTTTCACTCACCTGTGCACACACTTTTTCTATTTTAGCATCAGGTCCCTTGCCTCCTTTGCTTTCTCTGTCTCTGTTTTCTGCTTCCTCTTGTTCTTCCTCTCCTTCCTCCACTCACTTCAGTGCTCTTTACAATATGTCGGTGCAGATCTGCCTCACCTTTAATATTTCAATATAATGTCAGTGAAGGGTGGTGTAGGACCCGGGGGACTGACTGGCGGAGACCTCCTCTGTCTTTTTCTCCAATGCTGGGTCTTCCTTTTCAGTCAAGACAAGAGGCCAAGCAAAAAACCACAACTAGCAATTATTGCACACAATACTGAGGAGAGATTAATTCATGTTTAGTATTTTTTTAAGTAGCTGAGGGCAAGAAGCTATGGAGTCTGCACCCTGAGTTGTTGTTAAGGAAGCTAAAAAGTAACAAATATATAAAAATATATTCTGCAAATGCAGGAAAGTCATATTTACCCTGATTAGAATGCTAAAATAAGTCCATAATAATAAAAAAAAGTGTGTTGTACTTAATATGACTTGTCTTCTTTTTGCAACAATGAAATTGGTCAGTACTTTGGTTCATAATTACAGAGCTCAACAGTTTTTAATAGTTCCTAATTATAAGTGTAACATTTATGACCCTATAAATAAATAAACCCTAATGACTGTGGTGTTTTCCAAAATAATACTGACCATAGAATGTTTGTCACAAGGTGCATTAGAACAAAGACATTTGTGGGTCCCGGATGACAAATCCAAATTACTAATACCCCAACAAATCCTGCAGGACCCCCGGCCAGCTGACTGATTGGTTCAGAATTAAAATGTCGAGATCTAATGAAAGGTCATTAAACGTGGTGCAAACACATATTTCAGAGGATGATTTCTGACTGATGAGCCACTTTGTAAAAAATTGTCAGTTGTTTGAGTTTATGACCACACTTGCAAATATAGTGACTTTCCCATCAGCTTCAGTGATGTTGTGCTGTGCATACCCCTAATTAGTGAGTGATAGCCTGCTAATATCCTAATTAGCAGACTAACAAAACTAATAAAACAAAACCACCTCCGTATTTCACATATTAATGAATAAATCCCAATTATTAGGCAAAATTGATATTTGTCACATACTAATCAGGGGCATCTTTGAGCTAAACGTGGTTACATTTCATTGAAGACAGTGCTGATAGCAGAGGATATCTACAATAGATGACTTAACACCATAATTAAAGAGCGCATTTTATTTTCCATCATTATCATCCATCAGCATGTCTCATTATTAGGCTAGTGGAAAAATCATATCAGGATTTTACTTTATTTTTAACTGTAGGTTTGCCAGCAGTACAGTAAAGTATTGTAACCAGATTTAAAGAACACCTGTGTAAGAATTTGGAGTTAGTTTGCAGTTGTCATAGGACACAATATCCATACAAGAGATGCGTATGTTTATGTACAAGGGAGCGAAATACAGAGAAAGGTAGTGATACAGTTCTTCAGTGTCCAATATTAGAACAAGGCCTGAGGATAATGGTTAGTGCTACGGCCTTTGAATTCTTAATCCAGAAGCTGAGAGGTGCAGATTAATCATGGAGGAAATCTATCTTAGCTACAGAAGAAGCTGTGATCACTTTAGCAGATGTGCTTCCAAAGTTTTAGAGTATTAAAGGCAAACACGATTAAATTCGATTAGATTTATTGCCATTGCATATGTCACAAGTACAATGATGCAGCTAATATTCATAACAATAACAACAGTAATAACAATATTATTCATGAGAAATGCAGCTGTGTTTTTCAGCCTTAGTGTTTACTGGTCACAACTCTTAATGTCACACAAGAGCTGTACTCTCTAAAGTGACTGCATCAGCATTTCCTGATGCTATTAAAGTACATAGTAGCTCAACCGTTGAAGCATGTGGTGGTTGGTGTTATTGTGTAGCAGATGAAGGGGAACTGTGTTGGTTAGATTCCTCCTGAGAATTTAAAGGTGGAACTTTCTTTACCATTAGCCCGCCAGCGTGCTGTTAGGACCGTGCAACTACAGACTTGCAGTGAGTCTAGAGTCTGTGGCTAACTCTGGAGAAGAAAGGCGATACTTCTGCCGCTTTCCCTTTAGTTCATTCAGACATGAGCTTGATCAATGCTTTGGCTCTGTATAGACTGGAAGTGGTGTACTTAGGCGTCACTGCACTCGTTTGTGTGGACTGTCCCGCCAGCACTCCTAACCTGCACCAGTCCAATCACACTTTTGAGACTTTTAAATGAAGAGTTAAAAGACTCACTGATTCCTGGTAATGGTTCGCTGGCAGTTATTTTTTTGTGGTAATTCTGTCCTTTGTCTTGATTTTTTTTCCCCACAATCCATTCCATTAACATTATACTTTATGTTCCACTATGTGTGGCCTCAATGACAAGATAAGCGGCAATTACATCACCAGCCACAGTCACTCAGTTGGTAAGTGATCAAGCATTGGGATGACATCATTATGGGTTGAAATATTAGCCGAGCCTGTGCTATCTGCCCATTCCCACATTCCTGTCACTTTTCCCTAGCTCCTGTTTGCATATTCATTGACGGTGTAATCTCCTTGACGTGTACCCAAGGGAATTGGGAGGATAACCTGAAGAGTTCATCTGTGCCTGTGTTTATCTCGGCCACTGCATGGGGGGTGGGTGTTAGGGTGCAGTGCAGGTGAGCCAGGGCTCAACTGGGTGTGTGCATACATGATTTATGTGGCTTATACACAGAAAGAGGAGATAGAGACGACCTTCTTTGCAGTCAGAGCCGAAGCTCTTTCCCTACATGTTGGAATGCACTTGATTACTGCAGGCATGATAATACTACGGGAAAGAAATGTCACATTACAACATGCTGCTGGGCGAGTCGGCAGTGTTGCCTTTAAAGTGCAGTCAGTGTTTCTTTTCCATAGCCTTGCATTTTTAACCTGTTCTGCTGCTCTACATTAAAAAAAAATTACACTGAAAACTGCACTGTGAGAGTGTGACATGCTAGCGCTGAACTAAAAAGCAAAGTAACAAAGCAGGAAAATTTTCTTCAGAAAAAGAAAAAAAATCAACAGGGTCATAAATCATGAATGCAAAGTATTTTATAAGATTTGTTGGAGTGTCTGCAAGAGCAGAACAGTAATTACATGTCTCCTATAGTTGCTTTAGAATACCCTCTAACCAAATTTAATATACTGCACATAAGCTTGTAATGGGGCTCCTGGTGCCCGCAGCGCTCACATGCGGTTTTACAAAATGAACGTGTTTCCAGTTGCTCCCTCTGCCCTTTGGTTCACTTTGACAATTCAGTGTAAAATGAATTGGGTGCTTAACTGTGAGCACTTTTTAACCCACGGAAAACCAAAACACAGTGTAGCAAAGGTTGCGTTGAGCTGTTCTGTATGAAACCTTGTACAAAAGTTCGATTGCCATGATTGATTTTGTGTTTTCTGGGCACTGCAAAACATTTTGAACCCGTCACCACACAGATTTTAATTTATCTCTATCAGCCAGGATGAATCAAGTGTTGTATAATATATATGCTATGTACTTCCTTTACGTTGCACTCATCTTTGGCTTGAATCTTATTAAGTGCATTAAGCCCTTCAGTGGTTTGTTGAAATGAATGTGTATGACAACTAATTAGTGCGAATTAAAGCTCTCCTGCTTCTTGACTGCACATTCTAGGAAAAATGCGTGGAGAAAAAAAAGACATGATTTACCTGTCCTTATTAAGACTGAGGTAATCACCCATTGGCTATAAAACACATTGGTTCCACTGTGTCATATACAATTGTTTATATGACAGGTCTGTCACAGCTGTCAAATATAGGCCATGTAAAGCCTCGACAACATGACTACAGAGGCAGCATGTTTCCTTAGACAAGATTGCTCTGTGGAGGTGGCAAGTGACATGTTTATCCTTAATTTATTGGCAAAATGTGTCTGTGTGTATTCATTTACATTTCCTGCTGGGAAACAGCTGCTGTTAGTAGTGGTATACTATAAATGGACAGTGTGAGATCTTGGTTCTTCAAAGGACTGCCATGCTAGTAATTTGCCACATGTTTTTAAGTTGCCTGCCCACGAGTCCAAAGATTGCAATCCATGAATATATGATACAAACATAAAACAACATAGCTTCACTCTGTAAACTTGCTGTGATTGCAGTCTAATCAAATAGGACACTTCAACCACCCCCTACACCTAATGATTATTTGCCAATCAGGTGTCAGTAAAATGAGCTGCTCTGCTGTCAAGTTTATTTGCTTCAGTCATGGTGCAGATGAAGTGCAGCGATGGTCACATCGCGTTAATCTCGTTTATTAATGGCGCAACCCCCAGAACTTCAGTGATCACAGACAATAAAAGGCATAAAACAACTACAAGAGGAGCTGAGGAACTATTTTCTGAAGAGAACCGGTTCTACTGAGAGCTTTGTACTGTATTTCTAGGATGTGGACATGGAGATGAAGATTATAACCCTCCAAAACAATGCCCAGCTTATTTAATTTTCAATTTTAATTTCACTGCATTCATAACATTTTTGGAATCTGGTGAAAAATATAAAACTTTGACCAAGATAAGATTGGGTTGCTCTTACTGGCATTTATTTTGTAAAATTACCTGTTATATTCTTATCTTGGTTATATTTAGGGGATATGTTGGGATTTGTAATGTGGGGGTCCTCTGAGGATTCGGGGTTGCCTTGGGTGCGACATGGATGCGGTATCAGCAACAGTGACAGGCAGAATATTCCTACACATAAAACTCTATACTTAAAACAAATTATTTATAGATATTAAAGATCAGACTTATGATTGATATCATTTGACAGACTGTAGAGACACTGACAATCCTCTACTCTGAATATGAAGTGTGAAAAACAAGCAGCTGATGAAAATAAAACCTTTCTGTAATTTCACAGTGCATCCATATAAAATGTACAAAAACAGGAGTAAATTACTACAAAGTAAATCAGACTTTGTAGTAATTACATGCAAAAGGAGTTAATTTCCTTTCTACAGTATCAGCACGTATTGAGACAGAAAAATGAATATCAAACCAGCTTGCAATAGTTAACCATGTTGTAATTTGGCTTTGCTTTATTTTCCTCTTAGGCCATGTCAGCATATTCTAACAGGGTATCTGAAGCAGACCCACGTTGCATCTTGTACGTAGTCTTTGGTTAAAAACAAAACCCAAAAACAACAACAAAAACGGAGTGTTTAGGCAGAATATCAGCCCTACTTAGGTTAATTTATGAAACAAATTGTGTTGGTTTCTGGCCTTTTTATCCCATTTTTTTTGTCATATCTCAATCCGTGCCATCTGCATTTGACTGTTGAAGAGTCTCCTTTTAGGGAAACGTGATCTTTTGAAGGGAAAGATAGAAAAACATCCGGGCCTGGCAAGCTACTAAATTTTTACTCCACCGCTGCAATAAGTATTTGTGTTTGAATTGAATTTTTATATATATA